>JAHDVF020001116.1:0-18917 GCA_022606425.2 Lepidostoma basale | reverse complement strand
GTAGTCCAAAAACATTGATTTCGAACTGGGGCAGACTATGTTTGCAGCTCATAATATTTTTTTATTTTTTGATTTAATTTATTTTTTAATAAACCCCATTGGGTTATATGGATACATTTTGAGATCTTACTTGTAATTATATAATGTTTCAGGTATATTTTAAATTGATTTGTTGTGAGACTCCTTGTGTCTTTTGGTAGTTCATTGTAAAGTTTCAGTCCATCGTTCAATATCCTTGATTATTCTGTCTTAGTTCGTGCATTCGGTAAGTGATATCTGTCATAATTCCTTGTCCAGTGTCTGTGTACGTCTGAATTTTTAGTTAATTTGTAGCTGCTGTCTATTGTCTCTTCCATGGTCACTCTGTGTGCGATTTTCAAGTTCTCAAATTGGGTCAGGTCTGATATGTCCATTTGTTTTGTTTGTCTGTATTCTTGTATGGTTGGGGTAAGATAGTTAATGCAATAAGCTAATTTTATTATTTTATTTTGCTGTTTTGGAGTCTGGAGATGTCCTTTTGGTTTCCTGTCCCCCAGAAGGGAATCATAATGTCAGTCGGCTTTTAACATACGCTTCGTACAGCAAAACTTTTTCTTTTCATGGTATGTAATTTTGTATTTTGTAGAAGACGGAGTATAGTGATGCTAACTCTTGTTAGGTTGTCTACGTGTTTTGTCCATTTTAGTCGTTTGTCCATTGTTATGTATTTCTATGTAATTTACATAGTCGAGTTCGGTTATTGCGTCATTTTTTATTTTTATGCACATGTTATGGTTTTTCTTGCGTATTTCAAAGTGTTACATTTTCTTAACATTTTTTTACATTTAAGGTCAGGTAGTTGTTGCTTGACCAGTTGGTTAGTGTCTCTATATCTGTGTTAATTTATTTACAGGTCTCATTGTCATTGTCGTTTTTGTAGAATATAGCAAGGTCGTCTGCATACATAATTATTTTCCCTGTAATGTTATATCTTGTTGTATCATTAATGCATAGTATATAAAGCAGCGGTACTAGGATGGATCCTTATGGCAAATGTTAATCTAATAAATCTTTTTACTTTAGTTCATTTTTACTGAATTGAACGTATGATTGAATTATTCTGATGAGCTATCTATCTCAGCTGTAAATGTAATCAATCGCAGTTCGAAACCGTTTTTTTTTACTGTGAATGAAACCAGCCACACAATGGTGATTAAGCAATCTGTGACGAATATAAAGCACTGAAATTAGTTCCAAATTATTTTAAAATTGAACAGTAAACTATCGTAAATTTAACGAAAAAATCGTCAAATATTTCCTGGGTAATACAATTATTCAAAACATTTTGTTATAAGAAATACGCTTTCTTTCAATTCAACGCTGTAAGAGATTCATTTTATTACGTGTCAAAATTTTCGAATCCATTATCATTCCGAACGCCCAATTTTACGAATGAAAAAAAGAAAATATCCCACAGGCGCCGGCGGGAAGGTAAGTGATAAGGTGACGAGTGGGAAAATTTTCAGAGGCTGTATTGAGGAACAATACAGCTACGGTATCACACGTACTTGTGAATTTAATTTATAAAAGGATGGTTGAATTATGTTAACCATTTTCTCATTAAAAATGTTGATATATTTTTTTTAAGTTTCAGCCCTAAGGATTGGTTTGTAGCTAGTCTAATATCGTTTGCTAGTTCATCCCAATGCCATTTTTTTGTATGAAATATACAATAATATTTTAACCAAATTACTGCATATAACTTTTTAATTATTGATTGATTAATGAAAGGTAAAAAAATTATATGTTAATGATGTAAATGGAACCAGAAATAGAGGAAGACCGAGGAAAACGTGGCACGGTCAAATAAATCAAATATTGAATGTCGGCCATGTGAGAAGTCGGAGAAATCGACGCGCGTGCATGACACGATGTATGAATGTTGAGGAATCGAGAGAAATATGTCAGGAGAAAAAAGTGTGGCAGTCCATTCTTTCTGCCTACCCCTTCGGGGAGACGGCGTGATGGTTAGTTAGTTAGTTAGTTAGTTAATTATTGATTTTATGACATGTAATAGGTAATCTATCGCCATTTTTATTGTCATGTGAATTCTACCAGACCAAAGATAGCGTGAGATTTTTTTTCGGGAATCGAATCCGCTTCGGTGCGGCAATCATAGCTATTGCCACTCTGCCACGAAGTCAACCAGTGTTGATATTCAATGTTAAATGTTATAATGTAATGAATAATAAATCTGTCCAATAAATATGTTGTTTTAATTCCCTTGTTCTTATCGAAGTATAGATCGAAGTACATCTTTTATTCTCCCCATCGTCATACTCTAAATGTTCCGGTTGAGGTTTTCCATGGTTTCCTCAGCTGTAAGGCGAATGTCGGAACATACAAGTATATAGATAGCCCATGGATCCCAGAGTCAGCTCTGTACAGTTTAAATACATAATATAGAAATATTTTTTATGATAACTGATAATAATGTCCTTGAGATTAACACCTGCAAGGATCAAATATTGTAATTGAAACAAATAAAGAAAAAAAAGCGTAGATCGATTTCGGCAGTTTACTGCCATCTTCTGACTAGAAGGATGGCTCGAATAAAATGAGATATTTATCACAAAGGTTTTTTAAAATTAAAATTCAATTTAATATAAAATGAACTTCTAGAAAGAAATTTAAATAAACAATATTTGTATTATACACATTAAACAAAAGGAAACAATTAAATTAAAACAAAGGAAATCTCTCTAAATCTCTGTTAAAACATGGTTTTCAAATAACCCGGAACAAAAGTTTCATTTTTACTTTAAATATTTGGACTGGTACGATTCTCAGAACCAAAATTAATTTTACAATTTCGAGCGTTTTTGCATACCGTTGTTCCTTAGCGCATAAGGGCGGATTTGTCTCACTGACTAATGAGTAAAATAAGTAAACAATTGTCAATTTGTTAACTTTATAATTCCTTTGACTCTCACAATTTTTTGGCAGCAAGAGATAGAGAACTTTTGTTATGAAAGTATTATTTATATTTTATTATTTGGACTTAGATCTTCTAGCTTACAGACTTAATTATCATTCACTAGTTATATTTTATTCACTGAGTATAAATTATTACCGTTAAAACACGATTTACTACCATACAGTATTATTCTATTTTTAAATCTAGACATTTTTTCATCGTCTTTTCACGCGATTGTTTGTGATGAGGTGTATTAAAATATTTAGTATCAACTACTACACACCCTGTATAAGATGTTTACAGTATTTTATAGTATGATGTTGTTGGTATAGGTGGTTCTGTTACATCCAACGATGTCCTCGTTTTGGAGGACATGCCCTAGATTTTAATGTATAGGTTGAAACCATTTTAAGCTGTTCCCCTGAAGGATATTACAATAATTCTATTCTATATCGGTACTTATTTGGCAAAAGGTCCCAGATGCGTTTTTTGTGAAATTGAGTTGTATCCTATACCATCAGAATTATTTGTGCACACTTTATATTTTGACAAAACGTTAGAGCTGTCCTTTTTTTATTAATATTTTTTATGCACATTGCATTCAACCCCAATTTTTTTTAAATATACATTTATATTTTTGGAATTTAGTTACTGATATATCTTGTAGATAACGTTATGCTACGTAAATTGACATTTGAAATAAATAATTTGGAACACAAATGACATTTTTATAAATAATCAAAATAATGTAAAAATCTTATTTTTGCTCTTCTGTAAAATTCATAAAAAAGCAGTTGGGACCTTTTGCCAAATAGGTGCCGCTATCATTATTGTTAAAGAATTGTAATTTCCACAAATTCGCAAAGGGTGCATCTCTGATAACTAAGGAACCTGGAATATAAATGCTGAGAAAAGAGAAAATCCAAAATATGTTATATACGAGTACATATTTTAAATAAATCAAAATAAAAAAACGATGCTAAATCTAAATTTATTAAATGCGAATAAAAAACATATTTCATAGCAACAATTGTCTTATGTTACAAACATTTTCGAAATATCTTTTTATTCTCTTCATAGTCATACACTAAATGGCTGAGGTTTTCTCTTCCCAAAGCCAACAGATGGCCAAGGTACACACATTGTTTATGAAAGTAGGCTGACATTCCATGCTCACATCGAGAGAATATGTGGAGTTGCACTGAAAATGTTGGGATTTATTCTCTGAACTTGTAGAGTTTTCACGAATCCCTATGTTTTGCTAATTTTGTATAACTCATTTGTCTGGAGCCGGGTTGAAGGAGTTTGGTAACTATCCGTGCCTTTATCCCACTGCATTCATCTTGATCTTGCTGATAAGGAGGGATGGGTGCACACTTACCCATTTCTTCAGACTTATCGGGGGATTTTTTGAGAATTCCGTCATCTTGGAAGATATCCATATTTATGTTCCGGATGGTTATCTTTGACAGCGTCAGCACAGACTGTTTTATCTCTCAGCAAGCAGAACCAACCTGCCTCTGGCGATGCCGGTGGGAGAGCAATCAAACTGTTGAACATGATCGCTTCGGAGATCGACGCCTTTCATATTCGTGAAAGTACGTATATTTATAATTACAGTAGTAGAAGAGGAAGAATTTGTAACGGATATTTTCTACAATATACACAAGATAATAAGTTTAGTTAATCGAAACGAATTTTGAATTTTCCGTGATCTATTATCATTAGAGATATTGATTTTTGATAAACTTTAATTCGTAAAAAAAATATGAATATTCTTTAGTGATGTTTCACATTAGAAGTTTGTGGTAAAAAAAAATAATACAACAAATATTTAGTTTTTTCCAACTATTTCCCTAGATTTTACCGGTTTCGGCAAGTCGTTGCCGATTTCTGGTGAAGAATGAAAATATTCGTTATAGTTAAGTAAACATTATAAAATAATTCATATTAATATTGTTAGGTCAATTTTCTTGGTAGTGTAACTAACTAATTAACTAACTAACTAACCATCACGCCGTCTCCCCGAAGGGGTAGGCAGAACGAATGGACTGCCACACTTTTCTTTTCTGACATATTTCTCTCGCTTCCTCAACATTCATACACCGCGTCACGCACGCGCGTCGATTTCTCTGACTTCTCACTTGGCCGACATCCAATATTTGATTTATTTGATCGTGCCACGTTTTCCTCGGTCTTCCTCTATGTCTGGTTCAATTAACATCGTTAACATATACTTTTTTTACCATTCTTTCTTCATTCATTCTTTCCATATGTCCAAACCATCTTAATGATTCTTTCATTATTTTTTATTGGAAATAATGAAAATTGTAAATAATAAGAATTGTAAATGATGAAAATTATAAAAAAATCATTACAATATGTATTGAGTTTTAATCCGTAATTTATTTTAGTTTTTACAAGCCAAAAACAAGTGTTGTAAAAATAAATAAAAACATTTTATAAACGATTTATTTTATGAATATTGTTCCATTATTATTATTATTCTAATTATGATTCATTTTCCACTGTTCGTTTCCAAATTTCAATCATTTCGATTTAATTAATTATCCTGATATAAGAAAGGAATGTAGAGCGGAAGAAGGTATTATGAACAAAATTATGAAAGGATCGCTGCGTTGGTTCGGACATATGGAACGCATGGATTGAGAAAGAATGGTTAAGAAAGTATACGTTAATGATGTAAATGGGTACGGAGTCGAGGGAGACTGAGGAAAACATGGCATGACCAAATTAATCAAATTTTAAAGGTTGGTCATGTTAGAAGTCGGAGGAATCGACCTGCGTGTATGACTCGTTGTATGAATGTGGAAGAACCTAGAGAGGTTTGCCAGGATAGAGTAGTGTGGAGTTCCATTCACCCTGCCTACCCCTGCGGGGAAACGGCCTGATGGTTTGTTTGTTTGTTTGTTCATTATCCTTCTAGATTAACAAAAAAACGATATTGTTTTATTATCTTGACTTCTTGAACAGTTTTGGATAAAGTGATTTAAATTAATATTCAGAGCCAACGGGTTATTAAAGTAGTAAAGTAATATTCTATTAATATAAAGGAAGCAGCTTCCATTGTTTTATTTCATAGGTTATAACATTCCCGATTGGGGAGAATTCAGATAGTTCTCACATAGATAACTATTCATCCAACAAATTATTCTCGACCCTCGGTGTTAATAGGAGTTCAACCTTCCAATAACCCGATAATTCGCACTCAAGATCCGGAGCTTTGGTCGGGATAATGTATAGTTTCTCAAACAATAGCGACTAATTCCATAGAGAAGAGCAGAACAACTTTTTACAAAAAATATATGTGGTACGTATTCATAAATAATGTAGGCCGTGCTAGAGGGTGTTGGTCTTTTTGTCCGTGATAGATTTCTCAGACAGTGACAGCACATATTGTTTTACCTACCGGCCACCAGAATCAATCTGCCTCTGGTGACACCGATGGGAAGAGCAATTAGTCTGCTGAACGCGGTCTCCTCGGAGATCTCCGTCTTTCATATTAGTGAAGGTACGTTCAGGGGTCAAATACTCTTGATTTTAGAAAATATCATGTCTTCCTAATAAATGTCGAACCATCTTTAATGCATTCCTGGTGTTATGTTGTATTTTTATAATATTTTACCTGTACTCAATAGATGACTTAAATATTTTGCTGTTTGTAATGTCTTTTGAGTTAATGAACGGATTTATGAGATCACGCTAAGAGACATAGCAACTTCACGGATTACAATACTGATATACGGCCCCATAAATCGCCATGTTGCAAATATTGTTTATGGTGCTTACGGTGTATAAATACTTTACTTATGGTGTATAAATACTTTCAATACGGCATTGCCACAGCCAATGCCGTCTTGACGTTATAAAAAGCTGACGTGTTTGATTCAATGTGGCCGACCGAGGAGGCCTTCACTTCAGCTGTCATTTTGTCGGGTCTTTCATAAAGATTTGTTACGACAAATCGACGTTTTTATAATTATTTTTAAAATTGTATTCGATATATTTTAAGAATGAAAATGATCCTTCATGACATTCCAAGAAAACTTAAAATTTCAAAATAATCGAGCCTACAATCAAATTTGTTCTTTACTTGTTTCAATGGAATTACGTAAATTAAAATAAGGTTCGCTGTGAAACCTTAAAGAAACATTTTTTATATAATAACAATACTTACACAGTCTATGAAGTTTTAATCCAAGTCTCTCAAGTTATCATTTAATTTTTACACATACACTGTATGGCAACATGAATTATTCCAAAAGTATCAAAATCTAAACACCTAGGAAGCTGGTGTAAAAAGCGCATTTAATAAAATAAAAATAGTTCATCCAAAAGAAAAGAAAATATTTTTCGTAGTGTAATTGTACCTTCTAAGCCACCTCAGATACCTTAGCTTAGTCAAATAAATATTTTTTTACCCCTGGAACATGAATATCGCTGATTATGATATCCCATGGAAGCTTTATTAAATTGCGAGTATTTTTACAGGATACAGGTGGCGATTGAAAATATGTTTTTGTACTAAATATAAATTTTATATTAAGTTCTTAGATCTACAGATTCGATTAGTAATGTCCGAAAGAATCGACAAAGAAAACTGACAGACTGACACTGTACTAAAAATTTAAAAAATATATTTTAAGCTGTGTCCCAGTGTCTGCCACAACAATGATAACATTTGA
Source organism: Lepidostoma basale (assembly GCA_022606425.2). Taxonomy (NCBI): domain Eukaryota; kingdom Metazoa; phylum Arthropoda; class Insecta; order Trichoptera; family Lepidostomatidae; genus Lepidostoma; species Lepidostoma basale. The sequence goes on along the minus strand of JAHDVF020001116.1, from coordinate 11,255 downwards.
AACGCCCAAACTTATTTAGGTAAAAAAAAATATTTAAACTCTTAACATCCAAATTACTATAGCAAATAAATTAATAAAATATATAAATAATCTATATTAAAAGAATAACAACAAACGCCAAATTTTAGGTTATTCAATTGAAATATAAATATTTTGCTTGAGTTACATCTCAATATAGTTTGTATTTAATAACACAATAGTTTTTCAATACATTTTGTTAAATAAAATAACGGTTTTATCCCAAAAATGTATATGTTTAAATAAAAAAAAACACGAAAATAACTCACTTGTAAATGTCAAAACACAGGAAATTTATCAACTGTAACTTAAATTTATGACGCAGACACATTTAATACATATACATATAAAAACTAACTAACTAACTAACCATCACGCCGTCTCCCCGAAAGAGTAGGCAGAAAGAATGAACTGTCACACTTTTACTAATGCGGCACTCCATCCTTCTCTTTTCGCCCCGCGGGAGACGCGGTGTGATAGGTTGCGAACCTCATCGCCACCAATAGGCATCTCCCGCGCACACTTCGATCGTCCAACACCCACAAAATAAATCTAAAACAAATAATATAAAATACAATGATATAAAATAAAATAACAAAATAAAAATAATTTAACACAAAATATTCTTTTTAGATGGTGCACATATTGTCTATTTAATTTATGTCCCACGTATCCACCGTTTTTTTTAATTTTGCACATAATGTAATAACACATAATGTTTTTTTCGATGTTGCACATGTTGACATGGACGATCCGGACTTTAATGTTTGTTTAATTTATGTTACAAGTATCCACTGTTTTTTAAATTAGCTGTAATTAGGCACTTAACCAGCAAGAACTTAAAAATAATATATTCAAATTGTCATTGGAACAATATATATATATATATATATATATATATATATATATATATATATATATATATATATATATATATATATATATATATATATATATATATTATATATATATATATATATATATATATATATATATATATATATATATATATATATAAGAAGATGTATGTATATATGCTTAGTAAAAAGTATCGCGAATTTTGAATTTCCGCTGGCTACGTATATTTGATTTTTGATTTTTTTGTAGCGTTATGTTGGTACTCATGTCCCTTACTTATGCTGACAAGGTCGGCCATTTTGAATGTTTAGTTAATTTTTGACAGCTGTTTTGCTTGGATGTGTTTTGGCTCGTCTTCGATTTTTGCCTATTCCAAAAAATGGATCAAAGAATCTGTATCAAATTTTGTGTGAAAAACAAAATAAAGTGCGCGGACGCATTTCGAATGTTGACTGTGGCATATGGTGAAGCTACCTTGGACCAAAGCAACGTTTATCGGTGGTACAAAATGTTCTCAGAGGGCCGAGAAGATATGAACGACGAAGAGCGTGCCGGACGCCCGAGCACGTCAACAACAGACGAAAACATTGATAAAGTGAAGAAAATAGTATTAGCCAATCGTCGAATCACCGTTAGAGAAGTTGCTGAGGACCTAAACATATCGATTGGCTCGTGCCATTCGATTTTAACCAATGATTTGGGCATGAGTCGGGTCGCCGCGAAATTCGTGCCAAAATTGCTCAATTTCGACCAAAAACAGCATCGCGTTAACATTGCTCAGGAGATGTTGGACTCGGTCCGTGACGACCCAAATGTGCTCCAGAGGGTCATAACTGGTGACGAATCATGGGTTTATGGTTATGACGTGGAAACCAAAGCTCAATCATCCCAATGGAAGCTGCCGCATGAGCCAAGACCAAAAAAAGCGCGCCAAGTTCGGTCGAACGTGAAGGTTTTGCTCACAGTTTTCTTCGATTGCAGGGGCGTGGTGCATCATGAGTTCTTGCCACAGGGTAGTACGGTCAATAAGGAATATTACCTGCAAGTTATGCGCAATTTGCGCGAAGCAATCCGCCAGAAACGCCCGGATTTGTGGAAGAACAAAAACTGGCTTTTGCACCATGATAACGCCCCTGCTCACACATCGTTGCTTGTGCGCGAATATTTGGCCAAAAACAACACAGTAATGGTGCCGCAGCCACCGTATTCCCCAGACCTGGCCCCCTGTGACTTTTTCCTGTTTCCAAAACTGAAGAGGCCCATGAAAGGACGACGCTACGCCACGATTGAAGAGATAAAGACGGCATCGAAGGAGGAGCTGAACAAGATCACAAAAAATGATTTTTTTAAGTGCTTCGAGGATTGGAAAAAACGTTGGCATAAATGTATTATATCCGAGGGGAATTACTTTGAAGGGGACAAAATAGATATTCATGAATAAATAAATACTTTTTGAAAAAATATAAAATTCGCGATACTTTTTGAACAGACCTCGTATATATATATATATATATATATATATATATATATATATATATATATATATATATATATATATATATATATATATATATATATATATATATATATATATATATATATATATATATATATATATATATATATATATATATATATATATATATATATATATATAGAGTATATATATATATATATATATATATATATATATATATATATATATATATATATATATATATATATATATATATATATATATATATATATATATATATATATATATATATATACTAACTAACCATCACGCCATTTCCCCGGAGGGGTAGGCAGAGAGGATGGATCGCCACACTGGCCTGTCCTGGCACACCTCTCGGGCTTCCTCCACATTCATACATCGCACCATGCACGCACGTCGATTATTCCGACTTCGAATGTGGCCGCCTTTTAGTAATTGGTTAATTTGGTCATGCCATGTTTTCCTCGGTCGTCCTCGGCTTCTTTTCCCACTCACACTGCTTGTGTACAACTTTTTAACCATTCTACTCTCATCCATTCGTTCCATATGTCCGAACCATCTCAGGGATCATTTTTTAATTTTATTCATGATGCAGTCATCTGTCTTACATTTCTTTCTTATTTCATCGTTCGGTATTCTATCATACAACGTTTTCCCGCACATTCTTCTTAGTGATCTCATTTATACGGCGTTTATCCTGCTTTTATCCTTCTTTTGCCAGCTCCAAGCTTCACTTCCATACATGAGGGTTGGCACTAGAACTCCATTGCGTACTGCCATCTTTGCTTCTGTGGATATATTTCTATTTGCAGTAATGACTTTGAGTGCGCCATTTATTTTATTCCCAGCACCAACCCTCCTTTCGATGTCTTTCTCCATTTTTCCGTCTCTTGTAAACATGCTTCCCAGATACGTAAATTCAGTAACTTGCTCCAATTTCTCGCCCATCGCACTTATATTACAAATCGTCATACATTCTTCTTTCTCGAAAACCATCACTTTAGATTTAGACACATTCATCACCAAGTCACTCTTTTTGCATGCCTCATACATCCTTGCCACTAAGACTTGCAAATTGTCTTTACTGTCAGCGATTAACACAGCATCGTCTGCATATAACAAACAGCTGACTGACAAACAATTCATCTTAGCACCAGCGTCTATGCCTTCAAGTTCTTTCATACACTTGTCCAAGTATAGGTTGAACAACCACGGAGACATCACACAACCCTGTTTGACACCTTTGGTGATGTCAAACCAAGATGTGACAGCCCCATTAACCCTGACACAAGCGGTGCTTCCCTCATAGAGGGATGCGAAAAATAGATCTTTCCAATTTGCTACAAATATTAATAATGTTGACCACATGAGAAGTCGGAGAAATCGACCCGTGTGAATGTCACAATGTGTGAATTAAGAAGAATGGAGAGAAGTATGTCAGGAAAGAACAGTGTAGCGGTACATTGTTTCTGTTGCCCTCATAAGAGTTAAGTGAGTTAATAATTAGTAAGTTTAATTTCATCTTTAAAAATAGATTTTTTTATTAGGTTGCTGCTTTATCAAATAAACGGAAAACTTAACAATTTGGTGTTACTAAACTGTGTATTAATTATAATACTTAAACAATGATGACGTAATTTATCTATGTTAGCATTGAGGCTATTTAGATTTAAATATGTCTACCTTCGTGGTAGAGTGGTAAGAGCTCTAACATCCATACCGAAGGTCCCGGGTTTGATTCCCGGCGATGGCAGTGTGATTGTAACACTGTTTTTGGTCTGGTGTAGAATTCACGTGACAATAAAATGGCGATAGATTGGCTACTTATCACATGTCATAAAAATCAAAATAATAGCTAAAATAAATTGTATACAGTAATTGGGTTCAAACGACCTGTTGTATGCGGAGAAAAAAAATATATATTCACCCATTAAAAAATCTTAGTTAGCCTATTTTGTGATTTGTGCGTAACTTAGTTCGATTTTGAAACATAGCTTCTCAAACTGTTTTATGATATTCGAAAGTAAAGTTCTCCACAGCTTTCAACAAATAATTATCTCCATATTGGATTTTACTTCGCTTTAACAATGATCATCTCTGTATCATACTTGGCGTATGCGAACTTTTAAACATTTTCACTCCGCACGAGAAGACTAACTTTTACTTGCGTACTTCGAATTGATTAAACTGATTTTCCAGAAAGGTTTTTTATAAGGATATGATTTTAGGAAGTACTTGAACATTTAACTTTTCCTTTTTGAAGAAGTTAAATGTTATATATTAGTTGTTAGCACAACAGACGAAATCCATCTTTTAATATTATCGAAGCCTTCACGAATTCATGTTAACTCATAGATATTTGTTTAGAAAGGAAATGAAATTAGTTTTAATAATAGTAGTTATTATGTAGCCTTGGTTATTCAATCTATACATGGACAAGTACAGAAGTCTCAAATTATAAAGATTCTCACTATAACGATAATCTCTCTATAACGATGGAATGAACGTGTGTTGTTTGATTTTGGTAGTACTAATTCATTTAATAAAATGAAATCACTCTTCTGCGATGATAACATAAATTTGAAACTCTGACAAAGAATGATCATATGCTATGTGTGGTCTGTTTTATTGTATGGATGAGAAACGTGGACCTTAAATGTCAATTCAATGAACATACTGGAAGCATTTGAAATGTGGCTCTATCGCCGAACATGGTTATTAATACCGAAGTCCGGAGGCGAGCTCGAGTTGACAGGGAGCTGTTATCAAATATCAACGTTGGGAAGATTTCACACCTGGGTTATGTACTGGGGAAAGGTGCCACCTTCTCCAACTGATATTGGAAGGGAAACATCAGAGACGCCGAGGGCCCGGTGGGAGATAGATGTCCTGGCTGCAAAATTTGAGGGAGTGGACCGGCATTCGAAGAAGAGACTACTTTGAAATAACTAGACGGTTTATACGCTGTTGTCAAAGTAAATGATTTTTCTGCCGCCTGTTCCCTACGTGTAGAAAATGCGGTTTATCGCTGATAGCAATAAAGGTCCCCAAGTTTTATTGTTAGTATCAAGTATGTATAATATATAGTATGCAATAAAAGTGTCATTTTGATAAATGTATCTAAATCTTAAGTTATGAGATTTAAGAATGAAGAGTGTATGACAGATTGTGACATAAGTATGAATAGTGAAAAATGAAAAACAATTTACCCAATATCTATCTGGGAAGCGTGTTTAAAAGAGACGGAAAATTTGAGAATTTATCGAGAGAGGGGTTCTTTTTGGGAACAAAATAATTGGGCGGCCAAAGTCATCACTGCCGATATGAATATGTCGATTGATGCTAAGAGGGCAAAAAATAATGGTGTTCTAGTGCCAACTCTTATGTTATGTCAGGATATAAAATGGTACATCCTACTTGTCTATGCATTCGGAAATAAGACGTTATGGTTAATAAGTTAGTAAACTAAGTGTAATTATTAATGCAAATTATATTTAAATCTTTTTAGATTTATGTTAAGGCATATCGAATGTGAATCGAAATTTCAACATTGAATTAACTAACTAACTAACCATCACACCGTCTCCCCGAAAGGATAGGCAGAAAGAAAGGACTGTCACCCTTTAACCGATGCAGCACTCCACCCTTCTCTTTTCGGCCCGCGGGAGAAGCGGTGTGATGGGTTGCGAACCCCATAGACACCAATAGGCATCTCCCACGCACACTTCGATCGTCCAACATCCACAAAATAAATCTAAAATACAATGAAATAAAATAAAATAAAATAAAAATATTTTAACACGTAATGTTCATTTTAGATGGTGCACTTATTGACATGGACGATCCGCACATTTGTGTTTTGTTAATTTCTGTTACATATTAAATTATTTATAAATATAAGGGTTTGAAAAATAGATTTTTACAAATTGCTATTTTTGTCAAAATAATTTAACAAATTATTTATGGATCTGATATAATTCATAAATTTACATTAATTTAAAGGTTCAAAACACAGTAGTGGCAGAATATGAATGTAGTGGATTTAAACAAACTTTTACAAAATCAAAGGTATCTGAAATAACACGAAAAGAAGAAGAAGAATTATTTAATCAAGTTTTAACAGGTCTTCACCGGAAGAATTTTTCCTTATACAAAAATGTGACTAAAGTAGGTAAAAGATGTTTGCCAAGACGTATAAAAAACACCAACATGAACAATATAAAAATATGGCTTACATAACGTAGGTTTATATAAAATTATTTTAGCGTTATACGAAATTACATTTCATTTCACGATCAAAGAAAAGATTTTCCGCTTTACCTTGTAGATTCTCGTTGCGTTAGGTAACGCATTTTTAAATTAATGGTTTACTCTTTTACAGAGTCACTTGCTGAGTATAATTCTTTGGTATAATATATTGAATATGATTTTAAGGATCGTCAAAATGACAAATGTAATGATTTTTTTTTGTATTCGAATACTTGTAGACCAATACTGGATTTTTACCCATTGCGGGTTAATCATTTTTTAAGGATTAATTGTATCTCAATAGAGACGAATATGTAAATTCTACCACCACGTCTGACAAATTTTTGGAACTTGTTAATATTTTTTAATAACTTCACTGTTGGTAGGGACATCTACACTAGCGCCATCTATTAAGATAATTTGTAAGTGTCGTAAGAAGGGCGGAATGGTAAATGTTGTTAAACATAAAGTGATCGCTTAACTCAACCAATGACAGGTCATAAGTCCTTTTAAACGCCTCGACTATCATATTCTGTTTCCAAATAATTTACATCTTCGTTTCTATTGAGATACAATTAATCCTTAACAAATGTAATGGTTAAAATGTTGAAAACTACTGTCTGGAGACAGGCCAGTGAAGAAGTGCGTGGCGTGCCATGGTGAATTTTTCATTGGATAAACGCGACCCTGAGTTGTGAATAGTGCGACTGAAGAAAGAGAACTTGACACCGATTTTAAGAAAACACTCCGGTTTTTAAATCTTGTTCCAGAATATTACGGGCTTTACTTATTTGAAAATAATTATTAGTCTTATTAACAGCGAATGGGAATTGACAAATAATTTGTATGCCAATAAAATACTTAAGATTATAAATGGAGGTCAAATCAAACCAAATCAGTTTATTTTTCTCAAAAGACATCATGGTCACTTTTCAAAAGTGTCCGTAACAAAATTCCGGATTGATATGAAAATACCTATTTCATTGATTTAATAATTTTATTTGGATATTATCAATATACAGGTATTAATAATGAAATCCGTATAGCTTAACGTTATACAGATAAACGATCAAATATTTACTTTGATGAATTAATCTTGTTCAAGGTATAAAGTTGGCAACTAACAAAGTCGAACATTTTATTCAACTTTCCAGAAAATTACACATACATTGATAAATGCCTATTTTATTCCTTTGTCAAAGCTTATATTGTAATTAATACGATGATATTGAATTCCGTCAAAGATCAAACAGTATTTATATTCTGTTCGTGACGTTAATTGACGTGAAGAGGAAATAAATTGCTAGCCAAACATTTCAACGCATTATTAATGTTCCTGTGAAAACAATATTCTTCCGAAATTTCATAACGCCTCCATAAAAGAGATATCAAAATATTCTCTTCAGTAAATTTACTACAAAGGTGTGCCTTGGCAAGGAATCACTTAATTTTTTCTATTGTTATTGCTCTGTGGTTCTGATACCCTGTCTAATTTTAAATTGTGTACATTACATCATTGTATTCAGTTTTTTGATTTTATATTCTGTTTAAATAATATTTTTATTCATAAAAAAAACTCATGAGAGGAATAAACAGTTTTTTATTTGATGATTAAAAGCGATTTTTTAAAACTTATTATACATATACACGTATTGCATTTGAACAGCCGAAACGTTGAAAGGGTGGAGAAATTTAAATATCTCGGCAGCATACTAACGGAATCTCTTGACCCAGACGTAGAGATAAAATGCAGAATTGAGGCTGCAAAAGCAACATCTAATAAAATGAAATCACTCTTTTGCAATGATAACATAAATTTGAAACTCCGCCAGAAAACGATCAAATCGCACCGTGAGTGTAAAACCGACGTAAGTGCAAATATACAGTTTGGAGATATGGGAGTTTAAAGATTTCATATTGCTTGGAAAAACTGTTTTTTTTTTAAATAAACCAATTATTTTCGGTTTATAGATATATTACTATAAACCGAAAATCTGAATTCTGCACCAGACCAAAGAGACTGTGACAATCTCATTGCCATATAAGGTATTCGAATCCGGGACATTTAGTATGGCAGTCAGAGCTCTTGCCACTCGTCGTCGTAATTGCGTTAAGTGTATAACTAATTAACTAACCATCACGCCGCTTTCAGAGGCTTCTTAAGCAGCGAGGATGGATTGCCAAACTGCTTTATTCTGACATACATCTCGAGATTCCTCTATATTCATACGTCGTAACATGCACGATCGTCAATTTTTCCGACTTCGAATGTGCCCGCCTTAAAGTAATTGATTAATTTGATCTTGTCATGTTTTCCTTGGCTTCTTTTTCTATCGCATAGCTTGAATACATATATATATATATATATATATATATATATATATATATATATATATATATATATATATATATATATATATATATATATATATATATATATATATATCTCTATATATATATATATATATATATATATATATATATATATATATATATATATATATATATATATATATATATATATATATATATATATATGTAATAGCCTTATATATATATATATATATATATGTATATATATATGCTCTGCTCTCTTTCTTATATACTATATATAATATATATATATATATATATACATATATATATATATATATATATATATATATATATATATATCTTATATATTAGGGTGTCCCTTATTTTTCAAAGTTTTTATTTAAAAAACATCCGAAAACATCCGAAAACAATTTTTTTCCTTATTCGGAACAGTGTAACCCGTGCCGACTTGCGCGCAAAGATGTCCCATACAAATTGCGTCACAGGAGCGGCGCGTTGTCGTTGTTTTCATCATTTAGTCTCGGTTTTTCGGGTATTAAGCACGGATTGTTTTATATTTCGAAGATATCAGTGGAACTAAGAAGCAATTAAAAGAGTATTTTCTTGGTTGGTGAAGTAAATTACCAAATAACAGGTGTAAACTACCATCTAATCGTCAAGTTCTCGCAGTTCTATTATTCAACATACGTGAAGTTAATTTGACTGTTAATGATAGCGCAAATCTTGTCATTCTGGAGTGCAATATATTCTGAAAAAAAGGCTAAAATACCTACCAGAGCCGTTCTTAATTATGTTAAGAAGTTAATGGATCTTTATCAGGTCTGACGAGAACTGCAAAAAATAGCAAGAAGATTCAGGACTTACATAGGCGATGCGAAGATAACTTTCAACTTGAATTAGATAATTTATTCGATATCGCACACGCCGATGCTCTTGAATGTGCTGTGATACGACAGCATCTTATACAGGATGCTTGAACGGAGCTTGTGTGCAAAAACTAGAAAGAGATTTGTTACTCTTTGCTTGCCGCCATCATATACTCGTATAAGAACTGATGCTCAAAAGTGCGTTTGAATCGCAAAATCGATTGTACTAGAAAATTACAGCAAACTCATTGAGCTTGCTATTGTTTTTTTGGGTGGAAGCATTGAAAATAAAATAAAAATCAGACATGCTGGCCCAATGCATCAAGCACGATGGATGGCTAGAGTTATTTACTCCTTAAAAATACGTTTGCTGCAGTCGCAGTTTAAAATGTACGCTAAGAACAAACAAGCTTTACGATATGTTTGTTTATTTTTTATATTGTGGCAGTTCATATAAAGTCTTGGCTTGAATGTACTTTGGCGATAAAAGCTCCGAATCAAGATTTGAGTTTTTTAAAGACCTTAAAATATTACGAAAAAGTTGACAATTTCCAAAGCGGCTTTAAACAAGTTCAGTCAACATTTGTGATACTTGTCAGAGGAAATAGGCATCCTTTTAATTTTTGATGACAACGTTGATGAGCAGACCAAAGGAAATATTGTAGAAAACTTACAAAAAAAATGTTTTGGTGATTCGGGAAAAAGATATGTTCCATCGAAGGAACAGATGTCTGGCTCTCTATATGGTACGTAAGTAGTGTTTAATCTGGTATTTAATTATGAACTTATTTGTTTTATTTATAGGTACTACAAGTATTTGTTGTCTTATTTAATGGAAATCTTTGAGTGATTTTTTTTCTGTCGAAAGTAAAGATTTATTTTCACGACTAAAACTAGATAGTAGTTTCCTTCAAGAAATTGTATCTTCATAGAAAGACAGCGCGGCGTTTGTGGAAGCTAAAAAGAAGGATACTAGCAGTTAATGACACAGCTGAAAGAGCTGTTAATCTAATGACAGACTTTCATGGTTTGACTACCGCAGATGAAGAACATAAGCAGTTCATATTATGTTGTGTGCAAGAACATAGAAAAAATTACACAGACTGTAAAAAAAATAGATTTTGAAGAGGATATATCCAAGTAAATAAATATAAATTTGGATTTTTTTTATAATTACAAGAAAAACATTATATAAATTTATGTTTTCATCAATATTTATTCTACATAATGGTTTAAAGTGATCATCTACAACTACATTTAAGAGACGCGTAAAGCAGCTATTTTCTAAAACTTTGAGGCCAAGTCGGCACGGGTTAGAATTAACGTAGGAAGTTGAAATTCTGTATTTGGGTAACTAGTAGACTATTGAACATAATTAGATGGTATGCGTTTCAATAATCCAAAAAAAAAAAAATTTTGCCCATATAAGG
>JAHDVF020001115.1:0-23466 GCA_022606425.2 Lepidostoma basale | reverse complement strand
ATACATTTACAAATATTTGTAAATATTCTGGTCAATTATTTGGCGTATAAAATAGGAGTGGATACTCCAGGCGACTTCTAACAGTACGATAGGAGGCGGTAGCCTCTTCGCATTGTGTTAATAAAGTAGTTTGCTAAATGCTAAACAATCATTCTTCATAGATGGCGTTAGTGGATGGATTGTATAGATTAATCTTAAAAATTAATTAGTACAATCAAATCTACATAGATGGCTAACTGGAACTGCCACGTGAAGATAAGTATGAATTTGGAGTATATATACAACTTCCAAAAAATGTATCATACATGATCATAATAACAATGGTGGAATGGGAATGTTGTAATTACATTAAAGTGTGTGCTTAACTCCAACTAATGACAGGTCATAAGTCCTGTAAACACCTTGATCATCCATATTCAGTTTCCAGTTTGTTTCTTCTTCGTCTCTATTGAGATACAATTAAATTTAAATTAACCACCACAGGTGAAAATCCAGGATTCGTATACAGATATAAGTATACATTTCACAAATATTTGCAAATATTCTAATAATTATTTTATGTATAAAATAGGAGTGTTACTCCAGGCGACTTCTAAACAGTGCGCTAGGAGGCGGTAGCCTCTTCGCATTGTGTTAATAAAGTAGTTTGCTAAATGCTAAAACAATCATTCTTCATAGATGGCGTTAGTGGGTGGATTGTATAGATTAATCTTAAAAAATTAATTAGTACAATCAAATCTATATAGATGGCTAACTGGAACTGACACGTGAAGATAGGTATGGATTTGGAGTATATATACAACTTCCAAAAATGTATCATGCATGATCATAATAACAATGGTGGAATGGGGAATGTTGTAATTACATAAAGCGTGCGCTTAACCCAACCAATGACAGGTCATAAGTCCTGTAAACACCTTGATCATCCATATTCAGTTTCCAGTTTGTTTCTTCGTCTCTATTGAGATACAATTAAAAATTTAAATTAACCACCCACAGGTGAAAATCCAGGATTCGTATACAGATATAAGTATACATTTCACAAATATTTGTAAATATTCTGGTCAATTATTTGGCGTATAAAATAGGAGTGGATACTCCAGGCGACTTCTAACAGAGCGATAGGAGGCGGTAGCCTCTTCGCATTGTGTTAATAAAGTAGTTTGCTAAATGCTAAACAATCATTCTTCATAGATGGCGTTAGTGGATGGATTGTATAGATTAATCTTAAAAAATTAATTAGTACAATCAAATCTACATAGATGGCTAACTGGAACTGCCACGTGAAGATAAGTATGAATTTGGAGTATATATACAACTTCCAAAAATGTATCATACATGATCATAATAACAATGGTGGAATGGGGAATGTTGTAATTACATAAAGCGTGCGCTTAACCCAACCAATGACAGGTCATAAGTCCTGTAAACACCTTGATCATCCATAGTCAGTTTCCAGTTTGTTTCTTCGTCTCTATTGAGATATAATTAAAAATTTAAAATTAACCACCCACAGGTGAAAATCCAGGATTCGTATACAGATATAAGTATACATTTCACAAATATTTGTAAATATTCTGGTCAATTATTTGGCGTATAAAATAGGAGTGGATACTCCAGGCGACTTCTAACAGAGCGATAGGAGGCGGTAGCCTCTTCGCATTGTGTTAATAAAGTAGTTTGCTAAATGCTAAACAATCATTCTTCATAGATGGCGTTAGTGGATGGATTGTATAGATTAATCTTAAAATTAATTAGTACAATCAAATCTACATAGATGGCTAACTGGAACTGCCACGTGAAGATATGTATGGATTTGGAGTATATATACAACTTCCAAAAAATGTATCATACATGATCATAATAACAATGGTGGAATGGGGAATGTTGTAATTACATAAAGCGTGCGCTTAACCCAACCAATGACAGGTCATAAGTCCTGTAAACACCTTGATCATCCATATTCAGTTTCCAGTTTGTTTCTTCGTCTCTATTGAGATACAATTAAAAAATTTAAATTAACCACCCACAGGTGAAAATCCAGGATTCGTATACAGATGTAAGTATACATTTCACAAATATTTGTAAATATTCTGGTCAATTATTTGGCGTATAAAATAGGAGTGGATACTCCAGGCGACTTCTAACAGTGCGATAGGAGGCGGTAGCCTCTTCGCATTGTGTTAATAAAGTAGTTTGCTAAATGCTAAACAATCATTCTTCATAGATGGCGTTAGTGGATGGATTGTATAGATTAATCTAAAAAAATTAATTAGTGCAATCAAATCTACATAGATGGCTAACTGGAACTGCCACGTGAAGATAAGTATGAATTTGGAGTATATATACAACTTCCAAAAATGTATCATACATGATCATAATAACAATGGTGGAATGGGGAATGTTGTAATTACATAAAGCGTGCGCTTAACCCAACCAATGACAGGTCATAAGTCCTGTAAAACACCTTGATCATCCATATTCAGTTTCCAGTTTGTTTCTTCGTCTCTATTGAGATACAATTAAAAATTTAAATTAACCACCCACAGGTGAAAATCCAGGATTCGTATACAGATATAAGTATACATTTCACAAATACTTACTATTCACTTTATTTAAATAGAGAATTTGAAACACTTACTATCCACTTTATTTAAATAGAGAATTTTAAACACTTACTATCCACTTTATATAAATAAAGTGTATTAAACACTTACTATCCACTTTATTTAAATAGAGAATTTTAAACACTTACTAATAATAATAATAATTAGGCTAATTTGTAAAGCGCCGTTTTCGTGAATAGCTCACCTCAAGGGCGCTTTGACAATGTTTTTAGTCATGAGAGCTGCATGTAACACCAGCAATCAGATAACCGTTGTTTACATTTTATGGGATATTTTGAAAAGGTGGGTTTTTAGGTGAGATTTAAAGTCTGTCGGATTGTCAATGCATCTGAGGCGTGCAGGAAGCATATTCCAGGCGGACGGACCTGCCACTGCGAAGGCCCGATCTCCGAAATTTGTCCGGGGGTTGCGCTTTGGCTCAACTAATCTGCCTATTGCCGAGGAGTTTGCTGATCGAAGCGTAGATTGCCGCAAGTTAGGGCTATCAGCAACACAAAGTTCAGATATATAGGCTTGTGCCATTCCGTGAAGCGCTTTAAAAACCGTCCAGCATAGTTTATACTGGATTCTTTCAGGACACTTGAGCCAATGAAGATCTTTTAGATGTTGTGAAATATGCGAGTTTTTTGGAACACCTTTTATAAGTCGTGCTGCCGCATTGAAAACGGATTGAAGTTTGTTCGTTTGTTTCTTGGGTATGTTGGCATATATGCCGTTGCAATAGTCGAGTCGAGATACGACGAAGGAATTAACAAGTGTTTTTAATGCATCAGTGGGAATATTTCTTTTGATTGCTTTGAGCTGCCTTAGGTGAAAGAAGCTGGCGCTCACTGTCTTATTTATTTGGGTTTTTAATGAGAGATCTGCTTCGAAGTTGACTCCAAGAAGTTTTATGGAGTTATTAGGGATGATGTCAATTCCGAATGTTGATATCGGAGCATGATCGACTAAGTGCTGGCGCTTCATTGAGGCGGTCCAGAGAAATTCCGTTTTGGAAGGGTTTAATTTTAATTTATTTGAGGCCATCCAATTCGATATAGCTTCAATGCACTTTAAAGTTATAGATTTTAGATGGCTGATGTTATGAGGCTGATGGCTGATGTTACTATCCACTTTATTTAAATAAAGTGTATTAAACACTTACTATCCACTTTATTCAAATAGAGAATTTTAAACACTTACTATCCAATCTTTATAACATCTGTCAAAATTCGATCATATTTGTAAAAAAAATATAATATTTTAAATATGTATCTTTAAAATATGTATCACTGAAGAAGGATTGGTTGTCCGAAACATGTCTGATATGTAATTTTAATAGTGTTGTATATACAAAGTACATAAAAAAGACAAATAAAACACCTACAACACAAAGTATGGCGAACATAGAAGACACTGTCGACTTTATTCAAATGAAGTATTTTAACTAACTAACTAACCATCACGCCGTCTCCCCGAAAAGGTAGGCAGAAAGAATGGACTGCCACACTTTAATCGATAAAGCACTCCATCCTTCTCTTTTCGCCCCCGCAAGAGACGTTATGTGATTTTATACACTGTATATTATATATATGAGGGGACAGGCCGTCGTCGGGGTCACCACTTTGGGGGATGTGGTGAGAGTTAAGAGCAGTGGAGGTTTCAGCGTTTATTGCAGGTCACAAGTAATCATACGTTAACAGTGTTATGTACTCGTGATGGAGCGTGCGCCTGGACGTCGATAGCAGCTGGGGCTGACGGCTCACTGGGCAGTAGCGTCGGTCGGCGGGAGCGAACACTCGTCGGAAGTTACGCGGCGTGGCAGTGTAGACAGTTGCGTAGCTCGGTAGGAGGGTTGGAGGTTTCTCGTACGTAGACTTGACGGCGTAGACTCGTGTCGGTTAGAAGTCGCAAGAAGGAATACTGTCCATGGTGGTCGGATGTACCGCTTTTATATGCTTTTTTTTTAAAGACTAATATCAAGGATTTACTTCAATGATATTAGAATTTATTTTACAATCTTCAACGTGACCAGAAAATAGCTCATTATTATGAAGAAGGAATCTGGTCGTGTCCAGGCTTGAACCCAAGTCCCCTGGATCAGGAGCCAAGCGTTCTATCCCCTAGACCACCACCCCATTGCTTCCATTTTCACACGATGCTCTTCTTTAGTGACCTAGTGACCAAACTGAATAAATCTGGGCCCCGACTCATCAGTTTTGATAGTAGGTCCTAAGTCAGGCGTTTTCGGTTATTCGTGTACTATATTTCATCATGAAATATGCTGGTTCAGCGTCGAAGTCCACTTATGTGGATCACCTACATATATATGAAGAATTTTATACACTGTTTTATACACTTTTATTTAAATTTTATACACTTTTATTGAAATAAGGCGGATAATACAAATTCTGCTTCCAAATTAACAATGGAATTAAAGTGTTAACGCCTTAACCTTCGATAAAATGATTGTTAAAATAATAATGTCAGAGGCGGCTCTGGATAGGGCGTTTAATAGTAAGATGATGCAGCAATAGTCACACGCGTTGCGTAAACATTATCAGTAGAGATCTCCATCGATTATTGGGGTGTCCTTTCACAGTAATGGCCACTGCATTAGTGGCCCTATTGTGGACGCAATCTCACCGACCGATAGGGAGAAACTGTAGCGTGACGAACGGCAGAAATATTTGTGGCGATAGAAGGAATCTGTGACGTATGCGCGTGTCATGAACAGACTTACATCGTAATAATACAACTGTCTGGTCTTGTTTCATCATTGATTTAATTTGTAAACGTATTATTTATTGTTCTTGAACAATGATGTAAAACTCCGTAATAAATAATTGATATGAATGAAAACATCTGTTTTCTAAACTAACTAACTAACTAACCATCACGCTGTCTCCCCGAAGGGGCAGGCAGAAAGATTGGACTGCCACACTTTTCTTTCCTGACATATTTCTCTCGCTTCCTCACCATTCATACATCGTGTCATGCACGCGCGTCGATTTCTCTGACTCCTCACATGGCCGACATTCAATATTTGACTTATTTGATCGTGCCACGTTTTCCTCGGTCTTTCTCTTTTTCTGGTTCCATTTACATCATTAACATATAATTTTTTTACCATTCTTTCTTCATTCATTCTTTCCATATGTCCAAACCATCTTAATGATCCTTTCATTATTTTGTTCATGACACCATCATTCGCACCGCATTCACTTCTTATATTTTCATTCGACACTCTATCGTACACAGAGTATCCACACATTCGTCTAAGAGATCTCATTTCTACTGCATTTATTCTACTTTCATCCTTCTTTTGCCAGTTCCATGCTTCGCTTCCATACATCTGTTTTCTAGAAGTTTTATTTTATTTAATCTATCTATATAAATAAAAGCCAAAGTATGTTATTGTGAAGACCATTTACTCGGCAAATAGGTAGCAGATCGAGCTGATACTTTTAGGATTGATTAAATGGAACCCAGCGGTTGTTATAGGCATACTTTTGTTACGAATCGAGCTCTAATTAACTTGGAATGATATGTTTCGCCTACAATCAAATGGCGTAAAATTTAATTAAACTTCCAGGAAACTTGACATTTTCATTCGTATTAATTATTTAATATGTGAGTTTGAAATTATTATTGTTCAAGAAACTATAGATTATAGTGATGTTTTTATCAAGGGCATCACTCGATTCCTCAGCATTCATACGTCGGTTTTCTACAACAAAAGTTAATACGATTGAAAACGGCAGTTTTCTAGAAGTTTTATTACAGTTTATGGGAGTGAAATGTCCTTCTAAGGCATTATCAAATGTGACATTTGATAATGCCTTGGAGAATAATGCGCAAACGTTAAATATTTCTTGTTTCATTTATAAAACAACAAAAATATTAAATATTTGTATTTAAAACAAATTTAAAACATTTTCGACGAAAGATCGCGATTGAACCGGCATCTCTTACCTCATTTGGCAATTCATTATATAACTAAAGTCCTCTTTTGAAAACACCTTTCTCTGTACTTTCAAGTATGGGTCTCCGGAGCCGGAATCTATCTATATAGAAGATACTAAAGACGCGTGGTCAAGTTAAGGTCAGGTATTTCTGGTTCTACTTCACCAGGAGCGGGGTGATGCAGGAATGTTCATATCAATTACAAATCAAACATTTTCTAGTCGGATTTCTGTTGGCACACGGCCTAAGACGCAGAACGTGCGAATTGAGCAGTTGTGACGTAGGAGATTGGGCACTTCATAAGAGAGCACGCGGCGTTCGTGTCCAAGTGCTGTGTGAGACGCTCTGAGGGGCAGGGGTTCGAATCTCCGTATCCGCCGGAGGATTTCCTGGACGGGATTTATAGCGGAGGCTGCGGCAGAGGCGCCCAGAAAAAATAACCAAACTAATCAAACGTTTTTTAAACACACCATTATTGTTATTTTTTTAAACTTTCTTCTTTGCTGTAGACCTCTCTCTCTCTATGGTTTCAATCCTGGGATTAGTTTGCAGCAATTTCCTCTATTCTTCTCTTCCATTCTTCCCTGTCTTGTGCGGCTCTTTAAAAATCTGCATATGATGAGCAGCGCACATCCACCAACAGTTCCTCCAGGTACTCTCGGCGTGAGCGTCCCCTAGAGTTTGTCCCCTTGGTCATACCCTCCATTATGGCATGCAAGAGGACTTCTTGTCGTTTTGCATGGCCGATCCATCTTGCACGCCTTTCGGACTAGGTCCTGAGCAGGTGCCTTCCTCCTTCGATTTGGAGAATCTCCTCATTTATGATGTGGTCTCACCAGGAAATTCCTAATAGTCTTCTATAGGACCACATCTCAAAAGCCTCTAGTCTCCGTTTATTTCTTTCGGGTAGGCACCATGTCTCGCAGCCGTACATCAAGATACTCCATACATAGGTATTGATGAGAAGTATTCTCAGTATTAGGTCTGTATTATTCGATTCTATTATTTTCGACCTTTTATTAAATTCAAGCCTAGCCTGATGTATACGCCTGTCGACCTCGCTCTTAGACAGTCCCATGTTATTTTGCTCCCGAGGTAGACAAACTCCTTGGTGTTCTTTAGTGGAACTCCTGACATCACTATATGGTCTATTCTCCAGAGGGTTGCTCCTCTTATGAAATGGATTCCCAAATATCCTTCCATCTTTTAGAAGATTTTCTACGAGGACGAATCCCGTGAGGCATATTCTGCAGTACAATATAGAGGAGTCTGGTGGTGTCCATTCTTTGGGCAAGACCGTACCAATCCCTCCTGTGCATTACAGTTAAATTAAATCACGAAATGTATGCATGGAAACGAAGCATGGAACTGGCAAAAGAAGGATGAAAGTAGATTAAATGCAGTAGAAATGAGATCTCTTAGACGAATGTGTGATACTCTGTGTATGATAGAGTGTCGAATGAAAATATAAGAAGTGAATGCGGTGCGAATGATGGTGTCATGAACAAAATAATGAAAGGATCATTGAGATGGTTTGGACACATGGAAAGAATGAATGAAGAAAGAATGGTAAAAAAGTATATGTTAACATTTGTAAATAGAACTAGAAATAGAGGAAAACGTGGCACGATGAATGAAATCAAATATCGCGTGCACGACACGAAGTATGAATGTTGAGGAAGCGAGAGAAATATATCAGGAAAGAAAAGTGTGTCCATTATTTCTGCCTACGGACGAGACGGCGTGATGGTTAGTTAGTTAGTTAGTTAAATCACGAAAACGGCGTTTTAAAATATTGGTCGGTATGAATCTGGTCTTCTACCGACCCTCAATGGCATAAGGGTCGGTATAAGAACACCATTGTGCACTGCCATTCGAGCTTTTTTTAACAGTTAAGAATATATTTATATTTGCAGTGATGACTTTGAGCGCGAGGATGTAAGGTTTGCATCTCGTCACCTGAGAGTAAGAGGGTTCCAACTAACAAAATTTCACATTTGGCTTTTTTTCGTGAAAAGGGTTCTTACTAACCTTATATATAAGTACAATTAAAAAAACATGTAATAGTATCGTCATTTTGATGTTACGAAAAGAATCAAGTTCCATCTGATAATTCAAAACACACGATTCACTGAAGAAGGATTCATTTAAACTTAGAACTTTATTATTCCAACTGTTGCCAGACAAAATTTACACGTTTCTCGGTAAAAGAATCTCTGGAAATTGGAATAAAACCTTTTTATTCCAAGATACACACCCGAAACCAACAAAACTTTGACTTCATTTTTCTCAGCTTTTTATTTTTGTCAGTTGGAACCTTCTTACTCTCAGGTGACGATCTGACGTGCCGCCTCTGTCCACGGGGCGTATTAAAAATGTATTAACCGGCTAATTGTGAGTAAATGCTAGGAGCGTTAATGAACATTAATTCCAATACGGAGATAAGCTGACTATAAATTACGGTAATGCGGGGATACTTCGTCTAGTTTGGTGATATTCTCACGAGCCCGTGTGCCGAGATATTCACAATATATCACAACACCATAAATATTAATTATTTATGTGCGGTTTCATTTTAAAATGCTCCATAACATTAATATGATGTTTAATTGTATAATTATTACGAATGAAATCATCGGTTTTCTAGAAGTTTTATTAGATTTTATGTGAATGACATGTTTCGCCTCTCTAAGGCAATTTATCATATATTACTTTCTATTAAGTTCTATACAAAAAAGGTAAGATGGCAGTGCATAATGGTGTTTTTGTGCCGACCCTTATGTATGAAAGTGAAGCATGGAACTGGCAAAAAAAAAATTAAAGTAAAATATATGCAGTAGAAATGAGATCTCTTAGACGAATGTGTTAAAATTCTGTATATGATAGAGTGTCAAATGCAAATACAATAAGTGAATGCGGTACGAATGAAAGTTTTATGAACAAAATAATGAAAGGGTCGTTTAGATGGTTTGGACCCATACAAAGAATGAGTGAATATAGAATGGTGAAGCGGGTATACGAGGTGTGGCAATTAAATTTCGAGAATTTGTAAATAAATCACAGGCAAATAAAGTTTGCAACCAAATTTTTTCAATGGCCTTCACAGTCATCCTCTCCTAACCCAGAACAATGTTTCCAACGTTTCTTTCATGTTTGGAAGCAACCTTGATAGTCCTCTAAAGTTAGGCCTTTCAAGACGACGGTCGCAGCCTCCTGGACGGCCTCCACACTGCCATGATGGGTTCCTTTGAGGTGACTCTTCATTTTAGGGAACAAGAAGAAGTCACAGAAGGCCAAGTCGGGGCTATAGGGTGGATGTGGTCACGTCGGGATACTTTTTTTCGACAAATATTCCCTCAAAATCAAAGAGGAATGAGCCGGCGCATTATCAGCCAGCCATTCGGGTCGTTTACGGAAAACACGCTGTCGCAGCCGCTCCAAAACTTCAACATAGAACTTTCCAGTCACTGTCTGGCCCTCAAGAACGCATTCACGGTGAATAATGCCATGAATATCGAAGAAAATGATCAGCATTGTCTTCAGCCGTGATTTTGACATCCTTACTTTCGTTGGGCGCTTCCCACCCTCTTCCACCCACTGTAGGCTTTGTCTTTGTGTCTACAGACACTCATCTCCAAACACCTGCCGTAATTTTAGTAGGATTTCTGCAGGTTTTATACCAGTTTCGACCAAAAATTTGATCACAACATGTTGCTAGAAAACTGAGTTAGCCATTTCTGCGACCGAGTTAAAAAACTTATATCCGAAAAACACCCGTAAAAAACGAACCAGACACCCGATTACCATGAAATCTTCACTGCTAATAAGTGGAAAGATCTATCTAACCAGGCGCATGTCATGCAGTATTACCGGTTCGCACGCAGCAACTAAATTCTCGGAATTTAATTGCCACACCTCGTATGTAAACGACGTCAACGAAGCTAGAAATAGATGGTCGTGTGGCAGTCCATTCTTTCTGCCTACCCCTTCAGGGAGACGGCGTGATGGTTAGTTAGTTAGTTAGTTAACTCATAATTCACACACACACACACACACACATGTTGCACACTAAGTTTTCTATAATAAATCGGTTCGTCGATATTCCCAGGGGTTCTTTGACTTGTGTGTTATTAAAAAAAAATTGCTCAAGGTGAGGATAATAATTTTCGTCGAGAGCACTGTGCCGGCGTGGTAGACTCGATTCGTAGAAAGATACGCCTATTTTATTGTAAGTGGGAGGAGTCAGCAAGTTGATTGAGTCATCGTATGAGTAAACCGAATGTAGATAAAATATTTTCATACTACAATAGGGTGCAGGAACCAATAGGCGACAGCTTTTATTAAAACAAATAATTAAACTAACTAACTAACTAACCATCACGCCGTCTCCCGAAGGGGTAGGCAGAAAGAATGCACTGCCACACCTTTCTTTCCTGACATATTTCTCTCGTTTCCTCAACATTCATACATCGTGTCATACACGCGCGTCGATTTCTCTGACTCCTCACATGGCCGACATTCAATATTTGATTTATTTGATCGTGCCACGTTTTCCTTGGTCTTCCTCTATTTCTGGTACCATTTACATCATTAACATATAATTTTTTTACCATTCTTTCTTCATTCATTCTTTCCATATGTCCAAACCATCTTAATGATCCTTTTCATTATTTTGTTCATGACACCATCATTCGCACCGCATTCACTTCTTATATTTTCATTCGACACTCTATCATACACAGAATATCCACACATTCGTCTAAGAGATCTCATTTCTACTGCATTTATTCTACTTTCATCCTTCCTTTGCTAGTTCCATGCTTCGCTTCCATACATAAGGGTCGGTAGAAGAACACCATTGTGCACTGCCATTCTAGCTTTTTTAGATAGGTTTTTGTTTGCGATGACAACTTTAAGTGCACCATTCACTTTGTTGCCTGCCCCAACCCTTCTTTCAATATCCCTCTCCACTAAACAAATAATTATAATATAATAACAAACAAACCAACCATCACGCCGTTTCCCCGCAGGGGTAGGCAGAGAGAATGGACCGCCACATCACTCAATCCTGACAAACCTCTCTAGATTCCTCCACATTCATACAACGAGTCATATACGCACGTCGATTCCTCCGAATTCTAACATGATCAACCTTTAAAATTGGATTAATCTGGTCATGCCATGTTTTTCTCGGTCTGCCTCGACTCCGTACTCCATTTACGTTTGCGTTCCATATGTCCGAACCATCGCAGCGATCCTTTCATAATTATGTTCATAATACCTTCTTCCGCTCTACATTCCTTTCTTATATCAGCATTTGAGATTCTGTCGTTCTACCACACATACGTCTTAGGGACCTCATCTCTACCGCATTTATTCCGCTTTCATCCTTCTCCTGCCAGATCCATGCTTCGCTTCCATATATTAGAGATGGGACCAGAACTCCATTGTGAACGCCCGTTTTCGCTTTCATTGATAGATTCTTGTTTCAAATAACTATTCTTAAAGCTCCATTAACTTTGTTACCCGCACCAACCCTTCTTTTGACGTCACTATCCGTTCGGCCATCTGCTGTGAACATGCTACCTAAATACACAAATTTCCTCACCTGTTCCAAGTTCTCTTTGTTCAGACTTATGTTACAAACTGTAATTTGCACTTCCCTTTCAAAAACCATCACCTTATACTTTCCGACATTCATCATTAAATCATTTGACTTGCATATACCATACATTCTCGACAGCAGCAGTTAAGCAGACAATTAACAGACAAATCACTCATCTTAGCACCAGCATTTATTCCTTTCAGTTCTTTAATACACTTGTCCCCATATACAGATTGAACAACCATGGAGACCCATTATTTAACAAAAAACAAATGATGTATAACAGCTCACTTATTTTACACGAATAGTGTGGGGGTCCATTCTTTCTACCTACCCCTCCGAGGAGACGGCGTGATGGTCAGTTAATAGTTAAATAACATTCATATTCTGCTACTGTTATATTTTTTAAGCCGATTGTCATGCCTTTTTTCTAGGGCGTTTTTTTGTAGGAAAATAAAAATGAATCGTTTTGGAAAATTAGGATGTTTTTATTTACATATTAAAGATACAAAAAAAAATTTTTTTGAAAAAATTTAATAGTTTTTTATTATTATTATTATTAATCGAAGTTGGCACCTCGAAAAAAAGCGCGTAGGTGGCCCAGGTGATTTTGGCTCTTGATGTTATCTGAAATCAAAAATTCTTGTAAATTCTTAATCTAAAGACATGTCATTCTGGTCGGAACCACAGAAGTTAAATTTCATGGATAAATAACAAAATGGCGGACTTTGAAAAAAAAACGTCAGCAAAGAAGGGGTTGTAAAATAAAAAGTTTGGGGTGAAAAAATGTCTGGGTAGTTCCGAAGAGAATGACATGTCTTCAGATTAAGAATTTTCAAGAATGTTTGATTTCAGATAACATCAAGAGCCAAAATCACCCGGGCCAATTTCGATTAATAATAATAGTAATAAACTATTAAATTTTTTCAAAAAAAAATATTTTGTATCTTTAATATGTAAACAAAAACATCCTAAATTTCCAAAACGATTCAGTTTTATTTTCCTACAAAAAAAACGCCCTCCAAAAATGACATGAAAATCGGCTTAAGTTACCAGACTACCTTAAATGACAATCTGTAAAATGAGTTTCTAAAAAGAGAAAAATACTTAATCGAAAAACAGTGCAATTCAAAGAAAACACTCTTCTTGCTGCAATATTGCAACAGCTTGGATATAAAGTTAACTTTATTATATCCACGATACAAAAACTTCTGATGGGATTGTCCGGGATATAGCGAAACAAAGTAAAAAGATCTAAATTTTAAAATGCATCCATACGGCATTCGAAATATAAAAAATATCTATTCACATTTCAAAACAACCCTCCCTTCCCTATGATGGGTATCTTCTACACGTTGCTTCTAAAAACTATCAATATGTATGAATGTGGAGGAATCTAGAGAGGTGTTCCAGGATAGAGTAATGCGGCGGTCCATTCACTCTGCCTGCCCCTGCGGGGAAACGGCGTGATGGTTTGTTTGTTTGTTTTTAAATAAGGCGATCTTTAAGAATAAAATAGTGTTAATTGTATCTCAATAGAGACGAAGATGTAAATTGTTTTTGGAAACAGAATATGGTGGTCGAGGCGTTTACAGGACTTTTGACCTGTCATTGGTTGGGAATCGTTGGATCTTTCGATTTTGAAAATTTTGTTTGGTTCATGTGGTGCGGTGCTTCCGTAAATTTGGAGAAATTTCGTGTATAAGTGAATTGTTTTGGTCAATTTGATTGTTGCCACACTATATAATAATTAATTGTGACACGTAATACGTTTGTACTGTTTTGATGTCAAAATTATACAAGTTTTTCGTTTATATAAAGAATTTTGACAGGTGCAAAAATAATTTTTTCATTTGTTCCAATGACAATTTGAATAATTTCTTCAATATTCTTTTCAAGTTCTTGCTGGTGTTGGTTGGTTTTAAGTGCCTAATAACTGCTAATTTAAAAAAAAGGTGGATACGTGGAACATTAATTAAAGCATATAATAAACAATATGTGCACCATCTAAAAATAACATTTTGTGTTAAATTAAATTTATTTTGTTATTTTATTTTATATCATTGTATTTTATATTATTTGTTTGAGATTTATTTTGTGGATGTTGGAAGATCGAAGTGTGCGCGGGAGATGCCTGTTGGTGGCGATGAGGTTCGCAACCCATCACACCGCGTCTCCCGCGGGGCGAAAAGAGAAGGATGGAGTGGCGCATCGGATAAAGTGTGACAGTCCATTCTTTCTGCCTACCCTTTCGGGGAGACGGCGTGATGGTTAGTTAGTTAGTTAGTTTGGTTGGGTTAAGCGATCGCTTTATGTAATACAACATTCCCAGTCAAATCCAGTATTTGTCTGTGACCTAGGTTCTCAAAGTGGGCGATA
Organism: Lepidostoma basale; assembly: GCA_022606425.2. NCBI lineage: Eukaryota > Metazoa > Arthropoda > Insecta > Trichoptera > Lepidostomatidae > Lepidostoma > Lepidostoma basale. The sequence goes on along the minus strand of JAHDVF020001115.1, from coordinate 8,910 downwards.
ACGCCCCCTCGTGGGCGTTTGAGACATTCAGGGGGGCAGTAGAATACCCAGATAAAATAGAGAGCGTGGGCAGATAAAAAAATATAGTCTAAAAAGACAAAAAAAAAAACTAATCACGTAGGTACTAATAAAGCAAATTAAACTTAAATATTGGTTTATTTTGTTATTGTATATACTCGTATAAACAAACTAACTAACCATCACGCCGTCTCCCCGAAAGGGTAGGCAGAAAGAATGGACTGCCACACTTTAATCGATGCGGCACTCCATCCTTCTCTTTTCGCCATCGCGAGAGACGCGGTGTGATGGGTTGCGAACCTCATCGCCACCAAAAGGCATCTCCCGCGCACACTTCGATCGTTCAACGTCTACATAATAAATCTAAAACAAATAATCCGAAATACAATGATATAAAATAAATTAACAAAGAAAAATAATTTAACACATATTGTTATTTTAGATGGTGCACTTGTCGTCAGCAGGACGATCCGGACATTTGTGTTTATTTAATTTTTATTCCACGTTATCCACTGTTTTTTTTATAAATTTACTGTAATTAGGCACTTAAAACAATCCAACACCAGCAAGAACTCAAAAATATTATTATATATTGTAGTCATTTTTCCAAATTTGGAATAACTTTTATGGGAGGAGGGCGTTGAACGTTTATTTTTCTTGTAAAGGGGGCGGTGGCCCAGAAAAGATTGGAAACCTATGGTCTATAAGTATTTGTATACATTCAAAACAAAATGTTTAATAAAATAGTGGTTTACTGTTCTGACATACACACTTCCTCGGCGAAAATCGGCGAAACAGTCAACAAGACTTTTTTTATTCGTATTAATTATCTAGCTTTTGACCTTTTGGCAGTTTACAGAGCACTGTCTAATCTTCTTCTTCTTCAAGTGCCCTGTCGGGTCCCCCCAACGTTGGTGATCACTTCGGCGAACCTGCCCCTGTCCTGCGCCGCTCAGAACAGCTCCTCCACACCATTCCCTCACGTTTCACAGCCAGGACATTTGTCTTCTTCCGGGCCCTCGGCGTCCTTCAATTTTCCCCTCCCATATCAGTTGGAGAAGGTGGTACTTTTCCCCACGCAGTATATGACCCAGATGTGAGATCTTTCGAACCTTGATAGTTGATATCAGTTCCCTGTCAACTCTATCTCGCCTCAGGACTTCGGTATTGGTAACCATGTCTGTGCAGGGAACTCTGAGCATTCGGCGATGGAGCCACATGTCAAATGCTTCCAGTCTGTTCATTGAGTTAACTTTATAATACTACCTTCTATTCTGGTTTGTTGAAGGCTTTAGGTGATAATAATACTCGTACATTTTATTATGAATTACAAACAGTTTTTATTTTATTAGGCATACCAGTTTTCGTTCTGCGTGGGCTGTTCGTTTAATGCACAACCCGTCAGATACTTGGGCGATGATGTACTAACCGCGCCTTGATAATATTTTGTCCGCCTCAATAAAAGTTCACGCTATTCAGACCGAAAAAAAATCTTATAAATTCGTTCAAAACTTGTGCGAAGTTACCAACTAATCTGTTGCTTTAAAAGCTTTCTTTTTCTCGTATAAAATTTTTCACATTTATCTAACTAACCATCACACCGTCTCCTAAAAGGTGTGAATGGAAATAATGGAAGGATTAATTTTATCTCAATAGAGACGAAGATGCAAACTGGAAACTGAATATGGTGATCGAGGTGTTTACAGGACTTATGACCTTTCACTGGTAGGGTTAAGCGCACGCTTTATGTAATTACAACATTCCCCATTCCACCTTTCTTATGACCACTTATGTCTGACAAAATTTTGAAAGTTGTATATATGTTAATATCCAACACCACAATTCATATGTCAGTTTCAATTTACAGACCAGCGCCATCTATGAAGATTAGATTTAAGCATTAAGCAGAAGATCTGTATACCTTTAGAACTCCACATTGTTTTTCCTGACGTACTTCTCTCGATTCTTCGACATTCATACAACATTTAATATATGGTCTTTCAAGGGACGCTCCATTTTTAATCGCTCGCGCAGAATGTCCATCGTAGCGTGCGCTGCGTGCTACGTACTGTTGGAACCATATATTGTCGGTATCCATATCACCCAGTTTAAGGCACAAGAGTCTCAAATTTATGCATTAATCGACGTTTTGTGGACTCTGCAGGACGGCCATGAATACCATAAATTGGCAAACAGAGCACTGATTTTGATAATAAATTTTAATAATTTCAACGCGTTATTGAAGCGCGTAGCGTTCCATGGTGAAATGTCAAAATGTCAAAATGGTATCTCTTCACCAAAATGGCCGCTATACGAGTACGCTGTCAAAGTACGAGCGTCCCTATTGAAAAACCATTTGACTACCAAGATACACCACACTATAGCAAAGCCACGGCGTTTATTTGGCCGAAATTATTTTGCATACATAATGTCATTGAATTTACTTTTAAATTTACAATGAATGTGCAATATCACTTAGACAGTTTTTTTTATTTCATTTCAAAGTTCGAGCGCTCTTAATGAAAATCCCTATATCATTGGTTTGGTAGTGTCCAGTTTATAAATATTTTCGCAATTTTTCTGTTTAATTACAAATTAATTTTTAAATATATATTTTTTAAAACTTGTGAAAATCGAACAGCGCTTTAACTAACAAACTAACCATCACGCCGTATTCCCAGAAATGATGGTCCGCCACTATTTTACCCCACTTTATCTTGGTATTGCAACACTTTATCTATTTCACTTAACACAGACATGTTTCGGTTTTAACATAATCTTTATCAATGCACACAATTTTAATAATGAAATAAAACAGAGTGGTCACTTATATACTAAAAGGGGGTGGATTTATGTATAAAGGTGGAAGGGGTATAATTAGGATTGAGGAGAGGGGAGGTGTAACGGGAACATATTAATTATTATTATTATTTTGTTGAATCGTTCTTTACATCATTACAGTGCGAGCCAAATCGGTGTAAAGGGTATAGCTATCATTTTGATTCTCGTGACATGTGATAGATAGATAATCTGTCGCTATTTTATTGTCACGTGAATTCTGCACCAGATCAAAGGCAGTGTGATAATCATGCTGCTATCGCCGAGAATTAAACCCGGGACCTTCGGGGTGGAAGTCAATGCAATTACCACTCGGCCGCGAAGGTCGTCATTTCGAACATGGCTTACAACTCTGTTTTATTTCTTTGTTAATATTGTGTACATTGATAAAGGTAATGTTATATGTGAAATAAAGTTTTTTTTTTGTATACAAATACTTGTAGACAAATACTGGATTTGTATAAAAAAAAAATCTATAAAAAAACTGGTACAAGTTAATAGTATAAAAAATGGAGTTTCACTCCAGGCGTTATCTAGCAATGTGATAATTGCGTAAAAGCCTTTCACATTGTATTAATAAAGTTTTCTGCTTAATGCTTACAAATTATCTTAATAGATGGCGCTAGTGTAGATGTCCCTACCAACAGTGAAGTTATTAAAAAATATTAACATATATACGTACAAGTTTCAAAAAATTGTCAGACGTGGTGTCGTAAGAAGGGCGCATTGTTGTTAAAACATAAAGTGATCGCTTAACCCAACCAATGACAGGTCATAAGTCCTGTAAACGCCTCGACTACCATATTCTGTTTCCAAATAATTTACATCTTCGTCTCTATTGAGATACAGTTAATCCTTAAGAAATAAAGTGTTGTAATACCAAGTGTAATTATATTTATTCACACATTCTTTCATGTAGCTATGATTTGTAAAAAAATATAATGCATTATTTTTCTTAAAAGCTAGATTCGTTCGCAGCGTTTATAATATGCCGAGAGGTAGCCATCATAAACTAGTAACTTGTGGCCATAAAGTAGTTGGACCAGCGATAAACCTGTCCCTGATAGCCAAAGTAGTATATATTTGTTTGTCTTTATTGCTCTATCTGAATATTGTAAGATTTCTCGAATTCCACTTTTTTTTTCAACAATTTGTTCTTGAATAAGATGTCCCTATGCATATTTCGTTAATTGATCTTAGATTTATATGGAATGGTCCCTCTTAAGTTATCGTCCATTCCGGCTGATGGAAAGATAAAATTATATTTAAAAAATTCAAATACTTAAAAATGTAGTTATTAGTATGGAATTTGAATGTAGATTTGTGTGATCAGATAATTATACAGTTTTCAGTTTATTTTATATATATTGTGATATGGTTTTATTTTATGTGCATTAGAAAAAAATGTATTGCTTATCTCTGGATGAATTACTGTTGGAATTAATGTTTATTTTTTGTATCGAAATAGCATACTATTCATTCGAGAATTAAAATTATACTCTTCTTCTTCTTCGTGTTATTGGCAAACAGTTTTGTATGTAGGACCCTGAAATAGGGAATTGTTGGCCAATATTTATGCCCGTAAGGTATAACGTATTTAGATCATATATGGTTAGAGGAAAGAGCTTTTGTCCAGTGTGAAGATATTAAAAGGTCTCATATTTGAGTCAACTGCTAAGAGGACTCTTTTTACATTCACACTACTTGTTTATATATTTTTAACCATTCTTCCCTTATACATTCGTTTATTTATTTATTTCTATTATACATCTATGATATTTAAAATATTATTTTATATACGGCTATCTTGTAAATCGGCTATCTATGGAGTATCTTGATGTACGGCTGCGAGACATGGTGCCTATCCGAAAGAGATAAACGGGGACTAGAAGCTTTTGAGATGTTGTCCTATAGAAGACTATTATGAATTTCCTGGAGGGACCACATTACGAATGAGGAGGTTCTCCAATGAATCGAAGGAGGAAGGCACCTGCTCAGGACCTTGTGCGGAAGGCGTGCAAGATGGATCGGCCATGTAATACGACAAGAAGGCCTCTTGCATGCCATAATGGAGGGTATGACCGAGGGAACAAACTCTAGGGGACGCCCAACACCGCCTCACTGACACTAAAAATGTCCAAATCCGAGACGATTAGATTCAACGTCCGCCAATAGCTCTTCCTACTCGCATCACCAAATGCAGGTTGGTTCTGCGACCGACCCCGAAAGTCCCGGGTTCGATTACAGGCAAATACTCTTAATTCTGGAGAGTATCCTGTGTTCCTAATGTTGAACCATCTCTCATGCGTTTCTGGTAGTATACTATACACAATATATTATTTTACCTGTTCGCAATAGATGCCTTAAAAATTAAATTTGTAATCTCCGTTGATGAAATATACTGATTTGATTTGATTCCCAGCGATGGCAGTGTGATTGTCTTTGGTCTAGTGCAGAATTCACGTGACAATAAAATTGCTATAAATTATCTATCCATCACATATCATGAAAATTAGGACATAGACGGAAAATAGGGTAGATTAAATGTGGTCTGGCACCCCCATTGCTGTTGCCGTTTTTCTTTAAATGTAAGTAAAGTAAAGGTCCAGGGAATGTTCGAGCGAGGCTGAAGAAAGGGCGCCGCTACGCCCTATAACAGTCTCAGGTATATTGCGGCTAACGGTAAAACTAAAAATAATGTCACGAAAATCAATATAATAACTATTCCCTTTACATCGATTTGACATGTGCTGTAATGATATAAAGAGCGATTCAACAAAATAATAATAATAATAATATTCTTTGCTCTTAACAAATTGTGTATTAGGTCATGTACTCGTATATCTACTTGCCCTTACCCTAGAACGCCTGCGAATTTTCCTCTAGAACTATTTTTCTACCGCGATCGGCGTTGTATGTTTTCAAACCTTACAAAAACTCTACACAGTTTTTTCGATTGAGGTATAAGCAAAAAATCTACTTTTTTTAACGTACTAACCCAAGTAATGTAAGCTTATAAGAAGAACAGGGTAGGCGGCCAAAAAGGGATGAATTAATTTGAATATTTTAATGGATCACTTTGGTAGTTTGGGCATATAATTGATTTGATTAATTTACGCATTTATCATTAACTTGTTCTGGTTTTAATTTTGTACCATTCCATAATGGAGTCTTCGTACTACGGAAATATATTTTTTATATAGGTGGACATATTGAAATATCTTCGGTAAGACAAGGGGACAATTGCACGTTAAGTAATTTTGCATTAGAGACATTTAAAAATTTTTGAAGAATAATATGGTGTTATTCTGGCTATATTGATCAAACACTATCGCCCTCTGGCAAAATGAGACTGAACTTAATGAGCGACTTTGTTCCTCCAGATAAAGGGATGTCTTTAAAATACATTATTATTCTTCTTCGATGGCCCTACAGCCCATATCGAGCCTTAGCCTCCAGTATTCTTCGCCTCCAACTCCTCCTGTCCTCCACTTCGACCCTCCAATCTGACACTCCTAACAATCTTACTCCATCTCTCCCAACTTCATCCTCCCATCGCAGCCTTGGTCGTCCAATTGGTCTTCTACCACCTGGGTGCCACTCCAGCAATCTTTTTGGGGTTCGCGATGACGGCATCCTCTGCACGTGACCGGCCCATCTCAGTCTATTCAGTCTGACCTGTGTGGAGAGACTGGGAGCTTTGTAAATATTGTACAGCTCGTCATTATGCCGCACTCTCCAGCCTTCACCGTCATTCACAGGCCCCAGAATTCTGCGCAGCATCCTTCTCTCAAAAGTATCCAGTCGCTCTGCAGATTTCGCTGTCATTGTCCACGCCTCACACCCATAGGTCACTATTGTTCGGATGATTGTTTTATACAGGGTGATTTTGGTTTTCCAGTGTACGTTTCTTGATTTGAGCGCTGGTAGTAGAGAGAAGAATGTTTTGTTACCAATTGTGATTCTTCTTTCGATTTCCTTGTGATCTTCTTTTTCTTTGGTTATAGACGAACCCAGGTAAGTGAAGTCCTCCACCTTCTTAAGTTGTATCTGTCCTTGAATCTGATGGTTCGCCTTGAGTTATGGGTTGCATTCCTGATTTGTTTCATTATTAGTGTCTTTTCTTCGTTTATCTCTAAACCCACCTCCTTGGCTGCTGTCTCTAAAGGCTCAAATACTTCGTGTATGGCTGCTAGGGAACAATGTTAAGGTCGTCTGCATATCCTATGATCTGGCTGCTATGAAAGTAGGTATGTGTTGAGATTCGTGTTAAGGTGGTAAGATTTCCTTATGGTTATGGTTTTTAAAATACATTGGCATGCTTAATTAATGCCTTTAAAATTTCTGCTGTTTTTAATGTCTTTTGAGTAAATAAACTGAGTCTTTTGAGTAAATTAACTCATTTTAAGAATTTTTAACCCTTGTCTTACCGAAGCGCGAAGGTGGGATATGTAAAAATAATTATTATAACTAATACGAATGAAAACGTCAGTTTTCTAGAAGTTTTATTATATTTTATGGGAATGACATGTTTCGCCCTTCTAATGCATTATCAAATGACATTTGATAATGCTTTAGAAGGGCGAAACATGTCATTACCATAAAATATAATAAAACTGCTAGGAAACTGACATTTTCATTCGTATTAATTATTTAATATGGAGTTTTACATCATTGTTCCAGAAATATATTATATAATAATTAAAACACCTTAACATATAAAAAAATAAGGTCTTCTTCTTCTTCCTCTTGGTCTGAGTTATATGATCTCTTTGTGACAGTGAGCTGTCCTGAGTTGAAAATTTTCAGCCATCCTACCATCACTTCACTGAAGAAGTGTGAAAGAAAGAAAAATATATAAATTTCCTAAAAATATGTATACATTAAGAAAGTCTCATTGCAGTTGAAATATTTTTGCGTTTTTTTTTTGTAAATTTTTTTTCCTCGTAGGTGTCGGTCCTCTGAGAGCCGGTGACATGGCCGCCGCTGTAATTTGGCGGGAAAATACACTCCGCCCCCTACTCCGCTGCAGTAATGGATACGCCTAATTCCCGTCTAGCCGTCATTGTTTGCGCGTTACTCCGGGCAGGTACTTCCAAATGGCGGCCCGCGTTCGCGAGGCGGTCGGAATTAACGGATAATCCGAACCGTTCAATTTTCAATTTCAAACTTTTTGAAATGCTTTCGAATACAGTCAATTAACATCAACACCTTTGTAAATATAATATATACATATTTTTTTAATTAAAACACTTATTTTTCCACTTTTGAGTTTATTTTTCTCGACATGTTTCGATGGCTGACACCTTCATCATCGGTAGAGTTTATATCGTTTTCCCGAGAAATCGGAGATATCGACGTGTGTGCATGACACGTTGTATGAATGTTGAGGAAACGAAAGAATATTGTCGAGAAAGAACATTGAGGCGGAAGAATGTGCATGTAAATCTGTTTATAGAATTTGAAATGCGAATGAAGTGTTATGAACAAAATAACGAAAGGGTCATTAAGATGGTTTGGACACACGGAAAGAATGAATTAAGAAAGTGTATGTATACTAGGAAAACGAAACAAGATATAGAGAAAGATCGAGGAAACTGTTGCACGATCAAATCAATCAAGCCATAGATGGATCGGAAAAATCAACGTACATGCATGACACGCTGTGTAAATGTTGAGGCTCTCAGCTGACCCAAGGGAAACGTTCGCATGGTTTATTTCTGCATACCCCTTCAAGGAGACAGCGTGATGGTTAGTTTTTTAGTTTGTTTAATATATTGATCGGTTTCATGTTTATTCGCGCTGAGTTTGAACTCCCCGCATTGCCGCTTGAACGGCAATGACGCATGACGGCTTGCAGGCGACGATATTGAATGTAATATGTATGCAGATTGCCGACGGGGTGATGGGGTGTGAAGTCAACAGGGCGCAGCGGGAGCCCACCCTTGAAATTATCGCCGTTATATCGATGCAACGTCTTCAACAGATTCGTCTTATTGAACTAAGTAAAAACTAACTAACGAGGATGGATCGCCACAATGCTCTGTCCCGGCA
>JAHDVF020001114.1:0-154747 GCA_022606425.2 Lepidostoma basale | reverse complement strand
CCATTTACATCGTTAACATATAATTTTTTTACAATTATTTCTTCATTCATTCTTTCCATATGTCCAAACCATCTTAATGATCCATTCATTATTTTGTTCATGACACCATCATTCGCACCGCATTCACTTCTTATATTTTCATTCGACACTCTATCATACACAGAATATCCACACATTCATCTAAGAGATCTCATTTCTACTGCATTTATTCTACTTTCATCCTTCCTTTGCCAGTTCCATACATAAGGGTCGGTAGAAGAACACCATTGTGCACTGCCATTCTAGCTTTTTTGGATAGGTTTTTGTTTTTTACTTAATTGTTATTTAACTAGTTTTTTTATTGTCTTATGTTTTTTTGTTTTCTTAATATTCTTTCAACATTTTGAATGTATACAAATTCTTGTTGAGAAATAAGATATTTTTTTTATGGATTAATTGTATCTCAATAGAGACGAAGATGTAAATTGTTTTCTGGGAACAGAATATGGTGGTCGAGGCGCTTACAGGACTTATGACCTGTCATTGGTTGGGTTGAGCGATCGCTTTATGTTTAACAGCATTCCCCATTCCTCCCTTCTTACGACCACCACGTCTGAATTTTTTTTGGAAGTTGTATATATTTTCTGTTCCCAGAAAACAATGTACATCTTCGTCTCTATTTAGATACAATTAATCCTTATAAAAAATATTATTTATTTGTTAAAAATTCTTAGTATTATTATTTTTTTAACTGTAATTCTTAATGAATTTGAACATGTTGTTCTGTAATGTTTATAATTTTTTTTAAATTAATGTAAATTGAAATCGCAATAGAAAATAATGATTAGGTGATATTTTCTTTTAGAATCAAATTAATATAATGCAGGTATCTTCTTCGTTCTGAAGAAACGTAAGATGTATAATTTTCACACAAATCTTATTAAATGGGTCGAAACACGAGAACACGATAAGCAGTAAGAAAAATGATATTTCTTTAGCAGAAGGTCAAATATGAATCATAAAGATTCGATAAACTACTTTGTTAGCGTGAAAATAATATATTTTTGATAACGCACCAGACAGAAGAATGGATAAAAATATATATAAGGTGTCTAAACAGTTAAAATTAAAATTTAAAAAAGGGAAGGAAACCTAACAGAAAATCCTCAAGAGAAGGAAACGTGAAACTGCTTCGTATATTATTTCCCAGGCCATTATTACGAAGAGGAATCAAAGCATGACATGGAGAGCATCATTAAAAAATCATGGACACTTCAAACTAAAAAGACTAATTAAATCTAATTTTCATAGATGGCGCTAGTGTGTAGATTGAAACAAACATGTGAAGTTTGGTGTTGCATATTAACATATATACAACTTCCAAAAAAATTGTCATACATGGTGGTCGTAAGAAGGGTGGAATGGGGAATGTTGTATTACATAAAGCGTGCGCTACCCAACCAATGACAGGTCATAAGTCCTGTAAACATAGAGTCGGATAGAGTCGGGTGGAGAGTCGGATGGAGAAGGTTCCTTGAGGCCTTATGCACCACGGAGGTGTGACAGGACAAAAAGAAGAAGAATAATGTTATTTTGAAATCAGTAAAGAAAAAAAATATGGATTTAAAAACAAGGGAAGGCAACCCTAACAGAAAATCCTCAAGAGAAGGCAAGGTGAAACAACTCCGTATATTATTTGCCAGGTCATTTTAATGAAACGGAATAGAGTCACGGAAGACCTTAGATAAGCTGCCCGGAACAGAGATGCATAACTAGGTAGGCAGAGAGGATAGACTGCCACACTGTTCTATCCTGACATAATACCGGAAGAAGAAGAAACATATCTAATAACTTATAAATAACAGATAATCCTTTGTTTTGGATAAAATCACTGTTATTATACGTATTTTTATGAGACAGCCGCGATAGCTGTTTCGCCAACTTATGATGATGTCAACTTAGGTTGGCGAAACAGTTGTGGCAACAATCAAATAAAATAATAATAATCATCAAATAAATTTTTAAAACATAATATTTAATTTATTTATTATTTAATAATATGAATTTTGAGAAACACGAAGTTTAAACAATTTTAATACGAAAATTATGCATTGCGAATTAAAGCATTATTAACAAAATAATAAAAAGATAATTGAGATGGTTTGGGCAGAGAATGAACGGAGCCCGAAATTTAACAAAATTAATCAAATTATAAATATCTTTGAACCGAGAAGACAGAAAAAAATTTATATAGGGTCCTTAAGAAATATGCCAGGATAAAAAGTGGGGTTATATTCTTACTGTTTATTCATTCGGAGAACCAGAGTTATGGTAAGTTTTATAATTATAATCCAATACAGTATTCTATATCGAAGTTGCATAATATGGAAAAAAAATATTAATATTCCGATTTATCAATTTAAATATATGAAAAAAAGGGTTCGATGATGGACGAGGGTGTAAAACGCTTGCTCCTCAATCTAAGGGTCGTAATTTCAATCCTAGACACAAACGAATTTACTGCTTACATTTAGGATTGTAGCAAAACATGTTAATTAAAAAATATAATTTATTTATCTAAAAACGTAATAATAAATGAATGGTGGTCTAAGTGGCAAAGCGCCTGTCACCTAATCTAGAGAACGCGGTTCGATCCTACATCGCAAACGACATAATTTATATATCTAATCGAAATTTAAAGTGAATATTCTTTAATGTTTTCATCATTATTAAAAATATGTATCATATTATATATTGCTATGTCTGGATAGTGGTATGTATTCTAATACGCTTGCATTCTAATATAGAGATCAAAAATCAAATTTGCACACGATATAATTTATTTATAATTATTGATTTAAACATTTCAACGTGTATTATTAATTATCAAAAACACGTTTAAAAAATAACTAAAACACAATTAAAAATACTAATTAAAATTGCGTTAATATTAGATTGATTGTAATAATGTAAAAAAAAGTCTTTCTTAATATTCAGAATAAAATAAATTATAAAAAAAATCATTAAAAATGTAAAACATTATTTGTAGATTTAAATTGTTGAATAAATCAAACGCGATGTATGAATGTAGAAGAAACAACATTATATTTAAGAATATTAAAATAAGACAATCTATCATTTTTATCTGCCGTATGAGAGAAACAACGCAATGTTATCTGGCACTACAAATTGCTGCTTATCCTATTCTGAATAACTTAGATTACCGCGGGAAATACGTTGAAACAATTAAGGAGACGTTTGAATTTAGAACTTGGAGATTTTAGCGTCCTAACCTCAAAAATTTTGACAGAAAAACAAAAAATATTTTTTTAAATTGTGCAAAATATAATACTCGTATATCAGTAAAATTGTCTAATTCAGATAAATACGTAAATATTAAGAAATTTAATTAATATAAATATTACAGAATTTTTATTAAATATGTGGAAATATTATTATCCACTTTTATAAATAAATAATAATTACTTATATTTGAATAAATATACGTAAAAAAATCAATAGGTATTTTTAAATGAATAAGAATGGTGTATATACCTATATATAACCTTGAAATTAAAAACATATACATAAGTACATATGTAAGTGTGTTCGTACTTACATAAGTATGTTAAAAAAAAACTTACCCCTAAAGTTGGGTTACAAAATAATAAAATTATTTATTTAAATAATTATGCATTTTTACGTCGTATTCTGTCATTAAAACACAATAAAAATATGATTTAAAAAATATATATATGTATAAATATATATAAAAAAACACTTATAATATTATATATATAATGTATGTTATAAATATGTATTTAATTGTTATTTTTTTAAATTGATTTAAACGTATTATTATTAACACTATGATGTATAATCGATTCAACACTGTTCGCAGAAAAAAATTTCACCCAAAAAAAAAATTAAAAAAAAAATTATAATTATAAACACACAGAAATCCGAATTGTGGCACGTGGTCCGCATGCATTCCGCTATCATGCAAGTGCGAAGCAACAAAAATATCGAAAAAAAACGTAAAAAAACGTCCCAACGTCAACCGCGCAAGGCGGTAAAAACACGACTGACATAGTGACTCTATACTAGAAAAAGTCTATGGGCTTACAAAAATTGTTCACCAACACGAACAAGCGCTCCGGCGTCTGTACACGTCATCTCGCCGACTTGTCGCTGTGTTAGTGCGTACCCCTCGAAACTGAGCTCGCCCATCTCTGTCTGCCGCGAGGGTACTACCATTTTTTTTCTCGTCCGCCGAAAATTTGTGTACCAAATCGACAAGTGTATGCGATGCGAGGATTTTTTTCGCGGTAATTTGTATGAGTGTAGACGGCCGGTGTCTATGTGTTGGTATTTTTTTCCGTGTTGGTGTCTTTTCATAATTATTACGGCAGAATTACACCAGTGTTGGCGCCCTTTTTGTGTCTGTGTGTGTGTGTGTTTTTTTTTATTATACGGAATCGCTTCGCGGATGGAGTTTTGATTTATTAAATTATGTAATTTCTTTCCTTGCCGCATGCGTTTTTCATTAACTGTACTGTTTTTATTGTTTGTTTATTTACTATATGCAAATCTAATAAACAAGAGCATAAAATACATATTAGGATGAGTCATAAATAGCTTCCGATTTTTTATCTTACGTTTATTTTGCCTTAAAAAAATTACTAACCAAAAAAGATCCACGCAGCAAGAACGGACTTCCACAATATTCTTTCTTGATATACCTGTACCCACTTCTCTCGCTTTCTCAACATTCATTCATCGTGTCATGCTTGGACTTGGACTTGGATCTTCTGGCTTACAGAGGTCCTGCTCATGTGGCTATTCCTCTTACGTCGGATGGGAACATTGTTGGAAGGCGATTTGGTGGGTTGTTAGTTTATGTGGGGGCATGATTGTGTGGCCCGCAGTGTTCCTCTGAATAAGGATCGATTTTGGGCACTTGTGGCGGCTGGAGGTGTTTGGGTCGTAATTTCAGAAAGAATGGACTGCCACACTTTCTTTCTTGATATGCTTCTCTCGATTCCTCAACATTCATACATAGTGTCATGCACGCACGTCGATTTCTACGACTCCTCACGTGGTCGAAATTAAAAAAAACTAATTAACAAACTAACCATAACGCCATTTCCCCGGAGGGGAGGCAGAGAGGATGGATCGCCACAATGCCCTGTCCTGGCATACCTCTCGGGCTTCCTCTACATTCATACATCGTACCATGCACGCACGTCGAATTATTCCGACTTCGAATGTGGCCGCTTTTTAGTAATTGATTAATTTGGTCATGCCATGTTTTCCTCGGTCGTCCTCGGCTTCTTTTCCCGCTCATGCTGCTTGTGTACAACTTTTTAACCATTCTACTCTCATCCATTCGTTCCATATGTCCAAATCATATCAGGGATCCTTTTTTTAATTTTATTCATGATGCAGTCATCTGCCTTACATTTCTTTCTTATTTCATCGTTCGGTATTCTATCATACAACGTTTTCCCGCACATTCTTCTTAGTGATCTCATTTCTACGGCGTTTATCCTGCTTTCATCCTTCTCTTGCCACACTTTTCTTTCTTGATATATTTCTTTCGATACCTCAACATTCATAAATTGTGTCATGCACGCACGTCGATTTCTACGACTCCTCACGTGGTCGACATTCAATGTTTGATTTATTTAATCGTGCCACGTTTTCCTCTAATTTCCTCTATTGCTAGTTCCATTTACAACAACAACAACAAAAAACTCATTCGATCGATAGATTATTACCAACAACAACAAACCATCACGCCGTTTCTCCGTAGGGGTAGGCAGAGAGAATGGACGGCCACACTACTCTATCCTGGCACACCTCTCTAGATTTCCCCACATTTATACAGCGAGTCATACACGCACGTTGATTCTTTCGACTTTTAACATGACCAACCTTTGAAATTTGATTAATTTGGTCATGCCATGTTTTCCTCGATCTGCCACGACTCCATACTCCATTTACATCATACATAGTAAACATATCCTTTTTTACCATTCATTCTTTATACGTTACCAAACCATCTTAATGTTCCTTTCATTATTCTGTTCATAACACTTTCATTCGCAATGCATTCACTTCTTATATATAATATATAAAAAAAAATCTTAAAAAAAAATCTTAAATTATATTCTATTATATTTTCACCACTATTAAATATATCATTCTCCCATCTTATTGTCTACTTATCTGTCTCCTCCTCATGAAATTTGGTGGGTTTGGACTGAAAGAAGCATCCAGGGCCTGATTGATTTGCAGATTGTAAGTAACAGAAAAGGTGATAGTCCGAAGGAGCAAGATTTGGGGAGTAGGGTGGATGTGGCGATGTGAAGAGACGATAGACAGAAGAAAAATTCTTCTCCTTCTTTCAATATCCCTCTCTTCTCGCCCATCTTTGTAAACTTCTTCTTCTTCTTCTTTTTCTTTTTCTTCCTCTTAGTTTAGGTCGTATGACCTGTTTATGGCGGGGGGCTGTCCTGGGATGATGAGGTCCAGCCATCTCTCCATCTTTTTGGCGGCCTTCCTGGTAATCTCTTTCTGCTTGGGTTTTCATCTTACACCATTTTTGCAATTCTTGTATTCTCCAATTAGTCACGTGGTCTTTACAAAAGCGCTTTCTGCTTCTTCTCCATCTTACTATTTATGTCCTCAACACCATAGACAGACCTTACCGTTTCATTTTTTCTGATCCGATCTTTGAGAGTTTTGCCTGCCATGGAGTGTAGGGTTCGCATTTCTGCTACTCTAAGAAGGTTCTTAGTCCTATTGGTATCGGCTCTGAATTCTATTCCATACGTCATCTTTGTAATCATACTTTTTAAATATACAAATTCATCACTTGTTCCAGATTTTTACCATTCACGCTAATATTGAAGACGTTTAAAAAAACAACAACTACAAACTGAACTGCATGCGATTTATTCGTTTTTTTATGTACAGACAGTTCTCAGTTTTTTTTATATCGTTTATCATAAAATATGGGGTAAAAACCAGATAGTCCAGTTAAGCAGACGACCCTAAGTATTTAGTACCTGGCTATTATTTATGTAAGAGAATGTACTGCTTTTGAAAGCATTGAATCGAATATATATCAAACCAATAGGGGAGAAAATAGAACACTGTCCTTCTGTATATATTATCAGTCTGCTGGTCATATAGAGACTAAAGTGTTCCAAAGATTGCTTATAGAGTAACCTCAAAGATATTCGTTGATAAATTATTGTCAATTGATACTTGTCTTTGACGGCGAATGATTATAACCTTCCTAAGTAAAATCAAATCATATCAAATCAAATCAAATCAGTTTATAATTTCAACAGACATTACAAACAATAAAATATAATGTATACAGTACAATACCAGGAACGCATGAGATGGTTCGACATTAAGAAGACAAGATATTCTCTAAAGTCAAGAGTATAAATTGTCTTTTGAACGTACTTTCAATAATTTGAAATGCGTCGATCTCCGAGGAGACCGCGTTCAGCAGACTAATTGCTCTTCCCACCGGTGTCACCAGAGGCACCACGGCTAGCCCGAATGAAGCGCAATCGTGAAATCCAATTTTCGACAATTGTCGTCTTTGTGGATGCGTATTATCCACTAGAGTGTACGTGGTGTGAAAACGGTGAAAACGATCCATGGTCTTCTGAATAACTTGCTCGGGTGAACGATTATGTCGACCGTAAAATGGACGTAGTGCACGATAAGTTTGGCGAACCGAACCATGTTTTTCAAAATAAATTTCCACAATTTGCAAGTGCTGTTCTGACGTCAGGAATGGCAAAACGTACTGACTACAAATCAACTGTCAATTTGACAGTCTGTAGAAACATTGTTGCCAGTTTAAAAATCAAACCTCTAAAAAAACACCCTATATATGCTCATTGTCCCTAAACAGTGTCCCTCAAGCATCCGGACCGGACCTCAAGCATCTTGTGCCGACCCTTATGTATGGAAGTGAAGCATGGAACTGGCAAAAGAAGGATGAAAGTAGAATAAATGCAGTAGAAATGAGATCTCTAAGATGAATGTGTGGCAAATCTGTATATGATAGAGCGACAAGTGCAAGTATAAGAAGTGAATGTGGTGCGAATGAAAGTGTTATGAACAAAATAAGGAAAGGGTAATTAAGATGGTTTGGACACATGGAAAGAATGAGTGAAGACAGAATGGTAAAGAAGGTATATGTAAACGGCGTGAACGGAGCTAGAAATAGAGGAAAGCCGAGGAAAACGTGGCACGATCAAATCAATCAAATATTGAATGTCGGACACGTGAGGATTCGGAGAAATCGACGTGCGTGCATGACAAGATGTATGAATGTAGAGGAATCGAGAGAAGTATGTCAGGACAGAACAGTGTGGCGTTCCATTCATTCTGCCTACCCCTCCGGGGAGACGGCGTGATGGTTAGTTAGTTAGTTTATGTTTTTATATTGTGCTGACTCTATCTTTATTTCTTCACCTTCAAGGCAAAGTTCTAAAGTACAAATCAACTGATTTACGCATGTATGATTTTTAAACAAATTTTTAAACCTCCAATAATTCAAACGCATGCATTTGTACTTTGACATGACTCAAAGTACATTTTACGTAAATTCTCGAATAGCGGTGATGGTAATTCAACGACAGCACAAATATACCAATCAAAATACGAAATTAATTCAAGAGAACTGATGATTTCAAATGACTTAGTAATAATTTACACAAGTCGATATTTTTACGAAAAAAAAAGTATTATTACCAACCCTTATGTTTGGAAATGCAGCAGAGAACTAATAAAAAGGGACTATTTGAAACCCGTGAAACATTCAAGGAAGTAAAGATTTTTTCAACCCTTTAAAAATTTGGTTCGTTCCATCTGTCCTAACTATCTTAGTGACCCTTTCGTAATTTTATTTATCACGCATTCATCCGCCTTACATTCCGTCATTACTTCATCATTAGATATTCTATCATACATTGTTTTTCCGCACATTCTTTTTAGTGACCTCATTTCTACGGCATTTATTTTTCTTTCATCCTTCTTTGCCAACTCCAGGCTTGACTTCCATACATAAGGGTCGGGACCAAAACTCCATTTTCCACTGCCATCTTTCACTTTAGTCGATATATTTCTATTTGTGGTAACGACTTTGAGAGCATTTATTTCGTTTCCAGCTCCAATCCTTCTTCCAATATCTTCCTCCATTCTTCCATCTCTTGTAAACATGCTTCCTAGATAAACAAATTCGGTAACTTGCTGTAATTTCTCACCATTCGCACTTATGTCACAATCCGTCATACATTCTTCCTTTTCAAATATCATAACTTTAGACTTTGACACGTTCATCATAAGTTCATACATATTGCGTACTTCGTACATTCTTGACCCTAGGACTTATAGATCGCGATAATCAGAACAAAATTCAAAATAATCCAGAAACGTTCTCGGGTATGCGCATCGTGTGCATTTCGAATTACTTTCGGAGAGAATCGAAGTATTCCTCTCTCGCTCTCTTGACTCGAAATCAACGAATGTGTGTGTTAAAATGTGTATTTATGAAGAGGAATTTATTGTTCAGAAATTCGGCTGTCCATCCTCTCTGCCTACGATAAATGATGTGATCTTGTTACTGTTCTATTACCCCTAAAAATCCCCCTTGTTTTTAAGATTTTAATATGTCCCTGGATCTGAAAACGCGTCTGCGCAGTCAGTTCAGGGTCATTCAGATCTTCCATAGCAGCTGTTGTCGGGCTGGTAAAGTTTCTTAATTCAGAAAAAGTAATACATTTTGAAGATACGGTATTGTTAGAAATATTTATAATTTTTTGATATAAATACATTATAGAATACCGAACAACGAAATAACGAAGAAGAAATGTAAGGTAAAATAAAAATAAATTATCCCTGAAATGTTTTGGACATATGTAACGAATGAATAAGAAAATAATGGTTAAAATGTTGTATACAAGCAGTGTGAGTAAAAATGAGCTATGGGAGAGCAAGGAAAGCATAGCATGACCAAATTAATCAAATACTTATAGGCAACCACACTCAAGTCGGAAAAATCGACGAGCGTATATGTAACGATGTATAAATGTAGAAGAAACTAGAGAGGTATGTAAGGACAGAGCACATGGCGGTCTATTCTATCTGCCTAACTCTCCGGAGAAACGGCGTGATGGTTAGTTGGTTAGTTGTTTTCTTTTTGATCGATGAATTCTTAGTTAGATTCAAAGATCTGTTATAACATCATATTAACACGTATATTAATTATTAATATTATATTGCTCCACGTTGCACTTTGATACGAAATAAGCATTGTAAAATCATTGAAAATTGAGGTTTATTACAGACAGTCAGTACTTAGCGGAATTTGAATTACAAATTTGGAATCGAAGTTCTTTTTTGTGAAAACGAACACTGCATGAAAATTAATAGAACAAATTGTAAAAAAACGATTTGAATATTTATTTATCTGATAGTACCAAATTTACTTATCTGGGAAGCATGTTTACAAGAGATAGAAAAACGGAGAAATATATCGAAAGAAGTTTAGGATATGGAAACAAAATAAATGGTGCACTCACAAATATAACTATATCGAGTTAAGCAAAGATGGCAGTGCACAATGGAGTTCTAGTGCCGACCCATATGTATGGAATTGAAGCATGGAGTTGGCGGAAGAAGGATGAATTAGGATAAATGCCATTGAAACGAGATCACTTAGAAAAATGTGCGCAAAAACAATATATGATAGAATATCCAATTATGAAGTAAGAAAGGAATGTAAGGCGATTGAATGCGTTCTAAATTAATTTAAGAAAGGGTCACTAAGATGGTTTGGACAGATGGAACGAATGGATGAGGGAAGAATGGTTACAAGTAGTGTAAATGGAAAAAGAAGTCGAGGAAGGCCTAGGTAGACATGACATGAATTAATCAATTACTGAAAGGCGGCCACATTCAAAGTAGAAAAAATCGACGAGGGTGCATGTTACGATGTATAAATGTAGACGAAGCTAGAAAGGTATGGTATGTCAGGATAGAGCAGCAATAGTATAGGTGTTTTCATTTTCGTTGTCATCTACATACTCGTAGAAATGTGAGTATAAAATAGTTAGGTGGTTCGAGAAGCGGTAGAAATGTGAGTATAACACAGTTTGGTGGTTCTAGAAGTGGTAGAAATGTGAGTATGAAATAGTTTGGTGGTTCTAGAAGTGGTAGAAATATGAGAGTGAAATAGTTTGGTAGTTCAAGAAGTGGTAGAATTGTGAGTATAAAATAATTTGGTAGTTCTAGAAGTGGTAGAATTGCGAGTATAATATAGTTTGGTGGTTTGTATATTCTGGCTACTCCTTCGAGAATCGGCGATGGTTATTAGTTAGTTACAAAGGCATGAATGGAAATGCCGCGATATAACCCCATCTATCGGCACAGTAGTGACTTTAGATAATCGATATTCCTTCACCTTGATCAAAGCAATCAACATTCGTGACTCTTAAAAAATTGTGTTTTTTTAATGCTTATTTGTTCTGCCCAGGATCAAAGGAAGGATTCCGACGAGCTGTGATATAACCATTCTTATCGTTATAATTTTTAGTGATATAATACCACAATATATATAATAAAAAAAATACGGTTAGATTTTATAAACATTGGAACCTCTCATAACGACATTAATTCATTCCAGAATCTAATTCGTTATGTAAAACACTTGTAAAGCGAAATAAATTTTCCAATATAATTCAATGTAAAATAATATCCTTTTATTTGTATTTTTTAAAAACTAACTAACTAACTAACCATCACGACGTCTCCCCGAAGGGGTAGGCAGAAATAATGGACTGCCACACTTTTGGCTCCCGACATATTTCTCTCGCTTCCTCAACATTCATACATCGTGTCATGCACGCGCGTCGATTTATCTGACTCCTCACATGGCCGACATTCAATATTTGATTTATTTGATCGTGCCACGTTTTCCTCGGTCTTCCTCTATTTCTGGTTAAATTTACGTCGTTAACATATAATTTTTTTACCATTCTTTCTTCATTCATTCTTTCCATATGTCCAAACCATCTTAATGATCCTTTCATTATTTTGTTCATGACATCATCATTCGCATCGCATTCACTTCTTATATTTTCATTCGACACTCAATCATGCACAGAGTACCCACACATTCGCCTAAGAGATATCATTTCTACTGCATTTATTCTACTTTCATCCTTCTTTTGCCAGTTTCATGCTTCGCTTCCATACATAAGGGTCGGTAGAAGAACACCATTGTTTTTAACGTTTTTTATAATCAATTTAAATTAATACGAGTACGTTTAAATTATAAAGTACCTATAGTTACAACCTGGAATGCAATTTTGATTTGCAAAAAACAATTTTAACTAACTAAGTAACTAACCAGAAAGAATGGACCGCCACACTGTTCTGTCCTGGTATACTTCTCTCGCTTCCTCTACATACATACATCTTGTCGTGCACGCCTGTCGATTTCTCCGACTCCTCACGTGACCGACATTCAATATTTGATTGATTTTGGTATAAAAATATAATAAATATTTTTTTATTTATTTTTACATTTTTAATTATAGATATCCTCCGAAACATGTCGTGTTTTTTATTTTTATTTTTTAAAAGACTGATATCAAGGATTTGCATCAATGATATTAGAATTTATTTTACAATCTTCAATGTGAGCAGAAAATAGCTCATTATTATGAAGAAGGAATCTGATCGTGTCCAGCATTGAACCCATGTCCCCTGGATCAGGAGCCAAGTTTTCTATCCCCTAGACCACCACCACCTTTTAATATATTTTTTTATAATTAGTGGATTAAACAAGGTTATTTTTAATTTCCTAAATATGGAAATATTTTTATTTTGATTATAATAGTAAAATCTAAACCGGCGGTTCTCAAACTTTTTTGGCAATGGAACCGTTTTGAAACACTAAATCTTTTACGTAGCCCTAAAATGAGCAAAATCTGCTTTTATCTTCATTATTTAATTTAATCTGTATGAATATCATTCAAAAATAGGTAAAATACATTGCTGATTTCTACAACAGTATACAATAAATTATTTTGTTTGCAGCTAAATTGTAGATTTATTGTCTTGCTTATAGGGGCGGAGTCTCGCTGAGGTCGCGAGGAGCGACGGGGCCCCGCGGGGCGGATTTAGAGAACAGCTGATCCAGACCATTTTACATTATTTGTCGGTTTAGTTGGAAGCTGTAGGATTGTGTGACGATTTGTGCAATTTGTAGATTTGGCCTCGCTAGGCATATCGGGTATCTAATTACCGATCGCTTCCGGAAACACCCGAAGTCATTTCGCAACCAGCAATGACATAATTAAATAACAGGTGTATAATGAATGCAATTGGCCATTATAGCTTGCATGTAGGAAGAGATTTCTTATCATTTTAATTTGATTTGAAAGACACAAAGGAGGATGAAAGTATGATAAATGTATCTCTAAGAAGATTTTTCAAAACGACAATGTCATCATCATCATCATCGGCTGCCCCTCGTGTCCGAGGAAGACTGTCCTTCACGATTGTGGGTCCGCATGTGACTGAAGAGCCCGATCCTGGACCCACATATTTTGGGGCATCTGGGGCAGGGGAAGGCGCCTGTAGTGGAGCCGTCACCGTCTCCCAGTGGTCTCTCCTTTCTCCTCCTCTTCCTCTCAGTCAAATGACTCAGTCACACGACAATGTGTATCGATAAAGAACGAAGAAATGAGAAATTAACGTTTTTCGAAGCAAGGGCGGACACAGTAAGGAACAAACAAGTTTTGAGGACTTCCGAAATGAAAACACTGAGGACGATAACAGGCAAGACACTGAGAGATCGCGTGAGGAACACCAGAATAAGAGAGATATGTGAGGTTGAGGATATTATAAGATGGAGCAGACAGCGAAAAAGGTACGATCATGTTCAAAGAATGGACACCACCAGACTCCGCTATATTGCCTTGCATAATCAACCTCATGGGACTCGCCCTCGTGGAAGACCTCCTAAAAGATGGAAGGACAGCTGGGAGTCTACCTCACAAGAAGAGCAATACTCTGGAGGACAGACCACATAGGTCTACAATAAGAAAGAAGAAGAAGAATAAAACATATGAGATAGTTATTCTTCTCCTTCTTTCGGTGCCGTGTCAGGTCCCCTCAACGTTGGCGATCACTGCAGCAAAGGCATCTCTGTCCTGCGCCAATTGGAACAGGTTCTGAACTCCTGTCCTTCTTGTCTATTCTTTTATGTTGCGCAGCCTGGACAACTGCCTTCTGCCAACTCCCCGACGTCCCTCCACTTTTTTCTTCTTCTTCTTCTTCCTCAGCCTATTCCCATCCACTCCTAGACAAAGGCCTCCTCCATTCGCTTCCATGTCACTCTGCCCTGTGCAGACTGCATCCAGGTTATTCTGACGTATCTGTTCAGATCATCCTTCCACCGTAGTTGCGGTCGGCCTGCACCTTTCTTGGCCGTCCACGGTTTCCAAGTCGGCAGTCTTTTTGTCCACTTTTCATCTGAGCTTCTGGCTACGTAACGGATCATGATGAGCTTTCATTCGCACTCTTCCTCTTCTGGTTCCGTTAACGTCGTTTACATATATTTTTGTACCATTATTTTTTCATTCATAACTAACTAACTAACTAACCATCACACTGTTTCTCGGGAGGGGTAGGCAGAGAGGAAAGATCGCCACATTTTTTATACTGACAAAACTTTCGCGCCTCTTCTACATTCACACATCGTGACATGCACGCTCGTCGATTGTTTCTACTTCGAACATGCCCGCCTTTCAGCAATTGATTAATTTGGTCACGCCATGTCTTCCTTGTCCCGGACATTGAACGAAATGCAGAATGGAAGTTGCACGAGCTGCATTTAATAAAATGAGAACATTATTTTGCAACGATAATCTTAACATGAAACTCCGACAAAGAATGATTAAATTTTATATATAGTCTGTTCTACTGAAAGTGAATGTAATAAACTGGTTGGAGGCGTTGGAGATGTGGATATACCGCAGACTGCTCCGTATACCGTGGGCCGATTGGGTCAGTAATGCAGACGTACCAGAGTCAATATAGAGTTGTTGTCGAGTGTGAAAATTAGAAAGGTCTTATATTTGGGTCATGTGCTAAGGGGAGAAAAATACCACCTCCTTCGACTGATATTAATGGGTAAAGTGGAGGGACGTCGGGGAGTTGGTAGAGGGCAGCTGTCCTGGCTGCGGAACATCAAAGAGTGGACAGGAATAACAAGAGTTCAGAACCTGTTCCAAGTGGCGCAGGGAAGATATGCCTTTGCTGCAGTATTCGCCAACAGTGAGCTCATTTCTACGGCATTTATCATACATTCATCCTTTTTCTGCCAACTCCAAGCTTCACTTCCACTATAACTTCATACTACAACTTCATTGTGTACTGCCATCTTTGCTTCGGTTGATATTTTTCTATTCTTGGATATATTTTATCTTAATCCTCTAGTATGCATATATTATATATGTAGTTTTTTTAATATACTCGTGTTTTATCTTTGCTATTTGCGCGCCGAGCTGTCTGATCGTATATCTTGGCTTCCTAATAAACATTATGATTTTCTGATTTTTAAAAAGATTACATAGTAATCTTATCTCCTCAAATTTCAAAGCAAATACATCAATATTAATAAAATTGTATCATCGATTGTGGCAGAAACCCAACCTATTCTGGGAAGACAGGTTTAAAAGCATGTCCTTTAGATAGTAAGCCCTTACAATTTACCGGGAATTTGTTGACTTTATAAAGGTATTTAATCAAAAATTGATAACGGTCCGACGGCACAAAGTTATTAGAGCGTATTGATACTCTTGAACTATTCCCTTTCTTCTTCGATGGGGCTGACATCTTTCTTCCCCGAGATCAGAACACCTACATTGCCCAATTCGCTGACGATACGGGCATCATCTCCAGTTCTAAAAGACCGCTTCTCGCGACCCGCAGGGTTCAAAAACAGGCCGATGTGCTAGAGGTGTGGTGCAGAAACTGGCGCATTACCATCAACTCAAGTAAAAGCGCAGCGACCCTTTTCAGTAAATGACACATTCCTCCAAACATTCCCAATATAAAAATGTTCGGCCAAGACGTTCCTTGGACCAAAACAATCAAATACTTTGGGGTTACTTTGGATGCTAAGCTGACATGGATGCCACATATTACAAATAAAGTCAAAGCCGCGTCAAGAGCAATCTCAGCCCTCTACCCAATGTTAGTTAGAAACAGTAAACTAAGCACCGACAATAAACTCCTGATATACAAAACGGTCATAAGGCCGATCTTCACTTACGCAGCCCCAATCTGGGGCTATGCAGCTTCGAGTCACATACGAAAACTCCAAATCCTACAAAAAAAGGCTATTCGTTTGTCGCTTGGTGCGCCTTCACCAGGATCACACAACTGCACCTAGAATCGGGAATCTCGATGATAGATGAATTCATTCTGAAATTTGCCGAACGTTTTTTCAAAGGACTCCCTTCACATCCTAACCCCAAAATAAAAGACCTATCAAATTACGATCCAAACACCTCCAGCCGCCACAAGCGCCCAAAATCGATCCTTCTTCAGAGGAACATTCCGGGCTACACAAATCATGCCCTAATAAACTAACAACCCACTAAATCACTCTCCAACAATGTTCCCATGAGACGTAAGAGGAGTAGCCACATGAGCTGAACCTCTGTAAGCCAGAAGAACCAAGTCCAAGTCTTAAGCCCCAATCCAGCTTTTTGCATCCTTCATATTCTGTCTCCAATTCGTTTGAAGTATTAAAATGGTGTAAATAAAATATTATAGACGTGCACACATTCTTCTTTAATAATGTAGGTATTTGGTTTATTTTTATCACCGACTTATCATACGCACACATTTAGTTCTGAAAACTGATTAATTTGTTTGCCTCTACTTTAACTCGATGTTCATACATTTTTAAATGTGTTGAACATATGTATACGAGTATATCGGTAAACATGAGCATGTATATTACTGAAAATAAAGAAGCACTTGGACTTGGACTTGGATCTTCTGGCTTGTAGAGGTTCAGCTCATGTGGCTACTCCTCTTACGTCTGATGGGAACATTGTTGGAAGGTGATTTGTTGGTTTTTAGTTTAAATATCAACTAAAGCAAAGATGGCAGTGCACAATGGATTTTATTTTTTGTTTGTTACATATTTGCCATGCTGTAATACAATACATAATATTTGAATTAGAAAAAAACATTGCATTTCAAATAATTAATGTTTTTAATTGAATTTTCTTGATAGAAGTTCATATTAAATAATGAAAACAAAAAAAATACATATAAAATGTCTTTATTTTTATGTATTTAGTGTGCTTCCACTTGTGTTTGTGTTACACTTCTGGTCGAAGATGGCAGCAAGCTGCCGAAACCGGTCGAATATAAATACAAGTGGAAGCACACTTAATACATAATATCAATTTTTTATTTATTTCATTATTGTGCTTCAAATTATACTAAGAATATTGTTTAATATGAACTATTGTTATTATTTCAAAAATTATTTATTTCATTTTTACGATATTGTCGATATAGGGGTTTCGCCAACCGATGTTTATATCAACAGATGTTACAATCAACACCTGATGATGAGTTTATATGCACACTAGAGGATTAAGATAAAATATATCCAAGAACATTAGCGTGAATGGTGAAAATTTGGACCAAGTAGTTGAGTTCGTGTATTTAGGTAGTATGTTTACAAGAGATGGGCGAGTGGAGAGGGATATTGAAAGAAGGGTTGGGCCAGGCAACAAAGTGAATGGTGCACTTAAAGTTGTCATCGCAAACAAAAACCTATCCAAAAAAGCTAAAATGGCAGTGCACAATGATGTTCTTCTACCGACCCTTATGTATGGAAGCGAAGCATGGAACTGGCAAAAGAAGGATGAAATTAAAATAATTGCGGTAGAAATGAGATATCTCAGACGAATGTGTGGATACTCTGTGTATGATAGAGTGTCGAATGAAAATATAAGAAGTGAACGCGGTGCGAATGATGGTGTCATGAACAAAATAAGAAAGGATTCTGGTCGAAGATGGTAGCAAGCTGCCGAAACCGGTCGAATATAAATACAAGTAGAAGCACACTAAATACATAATATCAATTTTTATTTATTTCATTATTGTGCTTCAAATTATACTAAGAATATTGTTTAATATGAATTATTGTTATTATTTCAAAAATTATTTATTTCATTTTACGATATTGTCGATATAGCGGTTTCGCCAACCGATGTTTATATCAACAGATGTTACAATCAACACCTGATGATGAGTTTAGCTGTTAATATACCTGCGAATGACCTGTTTCGCCGTACAAAGGCATTACCTAATGTTTTTATAATGCTTTAGTAAGGCGAAATATGTCATTTCAATACAATAAAACTTCTAGAAAACAGACGTTCAGCTCTAATGGCTATTCCTCTTACGTCTGTAGGAAACATTGTTGGAATGTGATTTGGTAGTTGTTTTATGATGGGGCTAAATGTATGGCCCGGAGTTTCCTTCCGAAAGAGGGCGAGGGGGGATTTAAGGTTTATGATAAAGTCTTACATTATTTTTATGCATTAATTTCCTATCAATAGAGACGAAGATGTTAATTGTTTTTATGGAAACAGAATATGGTGGTCGAGGCGTTCACAGGACTTATGACCTGTCGTCATTGGTTGGGTTAAGCGATCGCTTTATGTAATACAACATTCCCCATTCCACCCTTTTTACGACCACCACGTCTGACAAATTTTTGGAATGGTACTAGTTTTACACATAAAAAAAACTACAATTGTCAACTAACTAACCATCACGCCGTTTTCACGTAGGTGTATGCAGAGAGGATGCAGAGAGGAAGGTATATTATCAATTACTGAAAGGCGGACAAATTAATTGTTTTTCCACACATTCTTCTTGGTGATCTCATTTCTACTGCATTTATCCTACTTTCATCCTTCTTCTGCCAACTCCGAGCTTAATTTCGGCACGAGAACTCAATTGTCAACAGTTAATAAAATTATAACATGCAAAAAATACGAATTTGATTTATGAATTTTGGCATCATTTCAATATTTAACATAACAAAAATTCCAAAGCACAATATATACATTTTTTCTATTGAATAATAATTAAAATAGTATCGATAAGACTTTATGTCGGTTGTCCAATTCCAAAGAATTTTTTTCGTATCTTTTGACAAACAGAAAAAATTGGCATCATCAAAAATCTCAGAGGGTGAGAGAAAGAGATGCGAATACGATTTTTTGTATTTTTTATCCCTTTCGATCGACCCTCGCATTTTTAAATACCCCTCTATGAGTTTTTTAATAAGTGGACAGTAATAATCATTGTGCGCCGTCTCTTTCTTAGCTCGATGTATTTTTTATGCGAGGGAAAGAGACAGCAGCATCGCTAAGTTTCTTCTAAAATTATAGAGAGATTCTTCTTGTGCATTAGAAAGATGCAGATTTTAAGCAAGGAATTAAAAGACGAAAATCAATACTTAGCAATGTCTAATTACAAAATATTCGTAATGATTTTTTATAGTTAGTTAATTATGTAATTGAATAAAAGAACGACATGCGTGCATGACAGATATAACTGCACTAATATGGCAGTCAGTGGCGGTAATAACAATAATAATAATATGCTAACTTTTAAAGCGCCGTTTTTGTGATGTAATCACCTCAAGGGCGCATTAAGACGTGTTTTAAATCTAAATATCTAAATTTTTGCGATCGGTTAAAAGGTATAGTAAAACAAAAAATAAATGTTTAAGTTGGGTATGAAATATGAAAAAGATGGGTTTTCAGTTTAGATCTGAAATCTGTCGGATCATTTATGCATCTGAGGTGTGAAGGGAGATTGTTCCAAGCTGATGGACCGGCTACCGCAAACGCTCGATCCCCGGAATTTGTACTTCGACTCAACTAATCTTCCTATTGCCGAGGAGTTCGCCGAGCGAAGTGTGGATTTCCTTGTAATTAGGCTGTCCGTTATACAGAGTTCAGATATATTATATAACTTCATGCCATTCCATGTAACGCTTTGAAGACTGTTCAGCAGAGTTTAAACTGGATTCTTTCTGGACTTTTAAGCCAGTGAAGTTCTTTGAGATGTTGTGTTATATGGGACTTTTTTGGAATGCCTTTAATGAGTCTTGCTGCTGCATCTTGGTACTCCAATAGAAGGCAAGAAGCCCGGCTTGCGTAAGAAATTTTGAATCAAAACCCCCAAATCTAAGAAATCGTGCCCCCGCATAAACCAACAACCCACCAAATCACATTCCAACAATGTTCCTATCAGACGTAAGAGGAATAGCCACAAGAGCTGAACCTCTGTAAGCCAGAAGAGGTTGTGATTCAAAATTTCTTACGCAAGCCGGGCTTCTGGGCTTCTATGGGAGTACCGTCAAGGGTGGCTGTCTAGCCATTTTGACTACCAATTCGATAAAACGTTAGTTAGTTAAGTAAGTTATCTTATAAGGGTTGCTAATTAACTAATCATCACGTCGTTTCCCCGAAAGGGTAGGCAAAAAAAATGGACTGCCCCACTTTTCTTTCCTGACATATTTTTCTCGCTTCCTCAACATTCGTGGCAGAGTGGTAAGGCTTCTGACTTCCATAACGAAGGTCCCGGGATCGATTCCCGGCGATGGCAGTATGATTGTCACACTGTCTTTGGTCTGGTGTAGAATTCACGTGACAATAAAATGGCGATAGATTGGCTACCTATCACATGTCATAAGAATCATCAATATAATAGCTGAAAATAATATGTATACAGTAATTGGGTTCAAACGACCTATGCACGCGCGTCGATTTCTCTGACTCCTCACGTGGCCGACATTCAATATTTGATTTATTTTATCGTATCACGTTTTTCTCGATCTTCCTCTATTTCTGGTTCCATTTACATCGTTAACATATAATTTTTTTACCATTCTTTCTTCATTCATTCTTTCCATGCGTTCAAACCATCTTAATGATCCTTTCAATATTTTGACATCATTCACACCATCATTCGCACCGCATTCACTTCTTATATTTTCATTCGACACTCTATCATACACAGTGTATCCACACATTTGTCTAAGAGATCTTCTTGTATATCCTTCTTAGATATCTAGATAGATATCTTGTATATCATTTGTTTTATATATCCCAACATTTTAGTGGCCATTCTTAATTTTATTTAAGACGCATTTATACGCCTTACATTCCTTTCTTACTTGTTCGTTCGGTATTCAATTGTTTTAACGCACATTCAACTAAGCGCTCTCATTTCTACGGCATTTATCCTACACCAATCTTTCTTTAGCCGGCTTGAAACTTCACTTTCATATATAAGATACACAAGTGGTAATAAGGTCAATTAGAAAAGATCATTATTCTGCTAATTCTAAGCTTCACTTCAAATCATAAGGTTTGGCACTTCAACTCTAATTATGAACTCCCACATATAAGAATGTTCTTAAACGTGAAAATAATTTAGAAAATTGAAATTATTTCAAATGTGAACTTCATATTGTATGAAAGAGAGACTAGCAAAAAACGCGTATTCAAAATTATTCAGATGTGTACTTATTGTACCGCATGTGCCACAATGTAGGCACAATGATACAATGAGCCGCTTTTGAGACGTCCTTGATCGCTCCCCCACTCCGCTAGAGCTCTAACGCTTTTTTTCGTACACTCTAGTTTTCAAGGCTGACGAAAAAACTAATTTAATTACTTCTCCTGCTTCAAAACTAGGATGAATTTTTTTTTCTGGTTACAAAGGTTCCATTAATATTAATATGTATATTATATAATATATATGTGTTTTTATAATATTATACAAAATGGCACAAGGTTATTCAAAAAGCTTAGACAAATATTAATAAAATTAAGGAGTTAAGTATACGACAGGGAGGAAAAATTTAAATACCTCGGCAGCATACTAACACAATCTCTTGACCCAGTTGCAGAGATAAAATGCAGAATTGAGGCAGCAAGAGCTATATATAATAAAATGAAATCACTCTTCTGCAATGATAACGTAAACTTGAAACTCCGCCAGAGAATGATCAAATGCTATGTGTGGTCTGTTTTATTATATGGCAGCATACTATTGTAATACAATCTCTTGACCCGGAGATACAATGCAGAATTGAGGCAGCAAGGGCTACATTTAATAAAATGAAATCACTCTTCTGCAACGATAACATAAATTTGAAACTCCGCCAGAGAATGATCAAATGCTATGTGTGGTCTGTTTTATTGTATGGATGTGAAACGTGGACCTTAAGAGTCAACTCAATGAACAGACTGGAAGCATTTGAAATGTGGCTCTGTCGCCGAATGCTCAGGATTAACTGGACAGACATGGTTACCAATACCGAAGTCTTGAGGCGAGCTAGAGTTGACAGGGAGCTGTTGTCAACTAACAAGGTTCGGAAGATTTCACATCTGGGTCATGTACTGCGTGGGGAAAAGTACCACCTTCTCCAACTGATATTGGAGGGGAAAATTGAGGGCCCGGCAGGAGACAAATGTCCTGGTTACGAAACGTGAGGGAGTGGACCAGCATCCGAAGTGTGAAGGAGCTGTTCCGAGCGGCGCAGGACAGGGACAGGTTCGCTGAGGTGATCGACAATGTTGAGAGAACCCAACAGGGCACTTGAAGAAGAAGAAGCAGGCTATGAATTTTTTTAATGTCAATGAAATACAACATTTTGAATGTATACAAATACTTGTAGAGGAATAGTTAATTTTACCCATTGCGGGTTATCAATTCAAGGATTAATTATATCCTTAATCGCTTAAAATCGCTAAAATAAAAAAAATAAAAACTTAAAATCCCATCTTCATAGATCGCGCTAGTGTGTATATTGAAACTAACATGTGAAGTTTGGTGTTACATATTAACTTCCAAAAATTTGTCAGACATGGTGGTCGTAAGAAAGGTGGAATGGGTAATGTTGGATTACATAAAGCAATTTGCATCTTCGTCTCTATTGAGATACAATTAACCCTTCAATGAAATAGTTAATTTTCTAGAAGTTTCATTATATTTTATTAGGAATATGTTACACTACTGTTAACCTGTTGGCCTGCGTGATGTCTCCATGGTTGTTCAATCTGTATATGGACAAGTGTATGAAAGAACTGAAAGGAATAAATGCTGGTGCTAAGATGAGTGATTTGTCTGTAAATTGTCGGCTTCACGCGGACGATGCCGTTCTCGTTGCGGATAGCGCGGACGAATTACAAGTCTTGGTGTCGAGAATGTATGAGGTATGCAAGTCAAATGATTTAATGATGAATGTCGGAAAGTCAAAGGTGATGGTTTTTGAAAGGGAAGAGCAAACGACAGTTTGTAACATGATTGTGAACGAAGAGAATTTGGAGCAGGTGAGTGAATTTGTGTATTTAGGTAGCATGTTCACAACGGATGTTGCCTTCAAGAAAAAAAATGAAAAGTTTTGAAAAATGAGGCAGTCCATTCTTTCTGCCTACCCCTTCGGAGAGACGGCGTGATGGTTAGTTAGTTTGTTAGTTACAATAATTTAATATAAAAATTAATTCTGTAATGCTTGGGATATATTTAAATAAATGAAAATATGAAAAAAGAAGAAGAAAAACAAGAAATTTGATAATTTGATGTCATTGGCAAACAAGAATTTATTAATGAAAGCGAAAATGGCCGTTCACAATGGAGTTCTGGTTCCAACCCTTATGTATGGAAGCGAAGCATGGAACTGGCAGAAGAAAGATGAGAGCAGAATAAATGCGGTAGAGATGAGGTCCCTAAGACGTATGTGTGCTAGAACGATGTACGACAGAATCCCAAATGCTGATATTAGGAAGGAATGTAGAGCGAAAGAAGGTATTATGAACAAAATTATGAAAGGTTCGCTGCGTTGGTTCGGACATATGGAGCGCATGGGTGAAGAAAGAATGGTTAAAAAAGTATACGTTAACAATGTAAATGGAGTAACGAGTCGAGGTAGACCGAAGAAAACATGGCATGACCAAATTTACCAAATATTAAAAGTTGGTCATGTCAGTTGGTTGAAATGAGATCTCTTAGAAGAATGTGTGGATACTCTGTGTATGATAGAGTGCTGAATGAAAATATAAGAAGTGAATGCGGTGCGTAGGATAGTGTCATGAACAAAATAATGAAAGGATCATTAAGATGGTTTGGACATATTGAAAGAATGAATGAAGAAAGAATGGTAAAAAAATTATATGTTAATGATGTAAATGGAACCAGAAATAGAGGAAGACCGAGGAAAACGTGGCACGATCAAATAAATCAAATATTGAATGTCGGCCATGTGAGGAGTCAGAGAAATCAACGCGCGTGCATGACGCGATGTATGAATGTTGAGGAAGCGAGAGAAATATGTCAGGAAATAAAAGTGTGGCAGTCCATTCTTTCTGCCTACCCCTTCGGGGAGACGGCGTGATGGTTAGTTAGTTAGTTGGTCATGTCAGAAGCCGGAAGAATCGACGTGCGTGTATGACTCGATGTATGAATGTGGAGGAATCTAGAGAGGTGTGCCATGATAGAGTAGTGTGGCGGTCCATTCTCTCTGCCTACCCCTGCGGGGAAACGGCGTGATGGTTTGTTGGTTTGTTTGTTTGTTGTTGAGGAAACAAATAAAAAATGGGGAGATAAGATTCGGTTGGTGATACATTAAGATGGAGCATCTTACGTCCCGCAATTATTGTCCCGCCCGCGAAGTTCCTACGTGTAAGCAAGTTCCTCCCTTCCTGCCGCCACCCCGCCCACCAACCCCCGTGGCAAATCGATATTTCCGTCTTGCGGGCAGCCTTGGCCTTGCTCGCGAGTCTGTCTAAAATTAGTGAATATACCAGACGAGTAGCAACGCGCCGATGGCGTGGAAGAACCGACAGCCATTTCGACATGTTAAACACAAAATTCATATGATCTAATGATTGTAATCTTGAAGGAAGTTATTATAAAAAAATAAAAAAACGATATTGAAGAAATAATATTGAAGAAATTATTCAAATTGACATTTGTTCCAATGACAATTTGAATAATTTCTTCAATATTATTTCAAAGTTTTTGCTGATTAAGTGCCTAATTACAGCTAATTTAAAAAACGGTGGATAAGTATAACATAAATTAAATAAAGACAAAAGTCCGGATCGTCCATGTCAACATGTGCAACATCGAAAAAAACATTGCGTTATTACATTATGTGCTAAATTAAAAAAACGGCGGATTCGTGGAACATAAATTAAATAGACAATATGTGCACCATCTAAAAATAACATTTAGTGTTAAATTATTTTTATTTGGTTATTTTATTTTATATCATTGTATTTTATATTATTTGTTTTAGATTTATTTTGTGGGTGTTGCACGATCGAAGTGTGGGCGGGAGATGCCTATTGGTGGCGATGAGGTACGCAACCCATCACACCGCGTCTCCCGCGGAGCGAAAAGAGAAGGATGGAGTGCCGCATCAGTAAAAGTGTGACAGTCCATTCTTTCTGCCTACCCTTTCAGGGAGAAGGCGTGATGGTTAGTTAGTTAGTTAGTTTTAAAAAAACGATGTTCTTTTTTAATAATCTCTTGCACTTTTTGTCTATATTTCGACAGCGACCGGTTTCGCCAGACTATCTGTACCAGATAAATTAAATTTATAAAAAAAAAATCATGATTATAATAGAAATATAACTTTGAGCAATAAAATAAATAAAATATTATTAATAATCAAATAAATTTAAAGTCAAGTCCAATCTTTGATTAATTTCCTTTGTTGTACCTGAACCCCAATAAGAACTTTAAATTATTATTTTAAATTGAATCATAATATTTGTTTTAACAAAAGCATAAACGTTCCAAAATAAATCTTTATAACATCTGTCAGATCATGTAAACAATTTTATAATAATTAAATATGTATCACTGAAGAAGGACTGCTTGTCCTAAACATGCCTATGTAATTATTTTTAATGTAAATGTTGTATATACAAAGTATGTAAAAAAGAAAAAGAGAAATAAATATATTAAAATTCAAGATAGACAGATAAAATATTATATTTGAATTCAGACGAACTAAAAAAAATTCAAACCTTTTAAAATTGATGAGTAAAATTTCTAGAAAACAGACGTTTTCATTATTGTACTATTTAAAAAAAGAGTAAACTTTGTTTTTTGTATCACAATTGTATTTTATTTTACGCGACAGCTGTTTCATCAACCTATGTTGACATCATCAGGTGTTACAATAATATATAAAAAATATTTAAATTTTTTGATATATTATTGAAACACCTGATGGTGTCAACATAGGTTAATGAAACAGCTGTCACGTAAAATAAAATACAATTGTTTAAAATGTTAAGGCATCATAGTGTTTCGGCCAAAACAATGGACTCTTTAAAAAAAAGTATTGTATTTGTTATTATACTTATTATGTTTAATAAAAAAAAATTCTGGCAAAAAAAGGATGAAAGTAGAATAAATGCAGTAGAAATGTGATCTCTTAGGCGAATGTGTGGATACTCTGTGTATGATAGAGTGTCGAATGAAAATATAAGAAGTGAATGCGGTGCGAATGATGGTGTCATGAACAAAATAATGAAAGGATCATTAGGATGGTTTGGACATATGGAAAGAATGAATGAAGAAAGAATGGTAAAAAAATTATACGTTAATGATGTAAATGGAACCAGAAATAGAGGAAGACCGAGGAAAACGTGGCACGATCAAATAAATCAAATATTGAATGTCGGCCATGTGAGGAGCCAGAGAAATCGACGCGCGTGCATTACACGATGTATGAATGTTGAGGAAGCTTGAGAAATATATCAGGAAAGAAAAGTGTGTCAGTCCATTCTTTCTGCCTACCCCTTCGGGGAGACGGCATGATGGTTAGTTAGTTATGTTTAATAAAATGGTCCAAAATGGAAGACGGTACGTTTGGATAACAAAACTCACCCCAAACGTAGATGTGAGCGTAGTTCCTATGCGTGAGAGCCTTATCGGTGTGCGTGCGTGTGGGGGCGGAGGGAGGCAAGTTTTCACGGTCACGCGTGCCGACCCTGAAAACACTTTTTCCAGGCTCGATTTTTCCAGGGATCCCCCCGCCCGCCCCGCGCCGCGGTGTTGCCATGCGGCCTATATCCCGCATTACATAACTCGGTGGACGAATTGAATTTCTGCTCCCAGTTTTCAGACAGGAAAAAACGTCTGCTTTTTGTAACGACCTGGGACATGCGCGGAGGCGGTTCGCATTTTCATTGTGTAGACGTGAATTCTGCTCCTAACCAACTAATAAGAAATAGATATATCTACTGAAGCAAATATAACAGTACATAATTTAGTTTCTTGCGACAACCCTTATGTATAAAGTGAAGCTTGGAGCTGCAAAAGAAGGATGAAAGTAGGATAAATGGTGAAGTGAAATCACTGAGAATAATGTACAGGAAAACGATGTATAATAGAATAACGACTGTCGAAATAAGGAAGATATGTAAATTGGATAATTTATGAAGCGCCATTTTTATGAATTGCTCATCTCAAGGGCGCTGTAGAAGATGCTCCGTTTTATCAACTAGATAATAATAATAATAATAATGATAAAAAACATATATAAACATATTTAGTATGAGGGCTGCACCCGACGAAATCGATCAGCCCTTCCTGTCAGGAAATGATAATTTGAAAAGGTGCGTTTTGAGTCTCGATCTAAACTCTGATTGATTCTCAATGCACTTAAGGTCACTTAAGGACTGTTCCAGACTGAAGGGCCGGCTACCGCGAAGGCTCGGTCGCCAAAGTTTGTGCTTGGACAGCGTTTTGGCGCAGTCAATCTACCGATCGCAGAAGACTTAGCTGATCGCAATGTCGACTGTCTATCATTCAGGTTCTCGTTGTAATGTAAGGCAGATGATTGAATCAAAAGTTCCCTGAGATGATCCCTGAGATGGTTTGGACATAATATGAACATATGAACGAATGGATGAGAGAGGTTTGGGGACATATGGATATATAAACGAATGAATGAGAGAGGTTTGGACATATGGACATTAAACGAATGGATAAGAGAGGTTTAAAGTTTCTAGGTGTTCATTTAGATGGCAATCTGTCTTTCAATACGCACATACGAGTATCAGGGCTTGTTAAGTCTGGTTTCTTCCAACTGAGACAGCTAAAGCATATAAGGAGATATTTACCTGTTGGTGAAGCTAGGACCCTCGTTAATTCTTTTGTAGTGTCACGTTTAGATTATTGCAGCGGAATATTACCAAATAATCAGTTAAGCAGAATACAAAGCGTATTCAATGCTGCTGCTCGATTGATTATGGGGCAACAGAAATACTGTCATATCACGCCGCTCCTGAAGGAACTTCACTGGCTTAAAATCCGTGAGCGAGTAAAATATAAATTGT
The DNA here is from genome assembly GCA_022606425.2 of Lepidostoma basale. Lineage (NCBI taxonomy): Eukaryota > Metazoa > Arthropoda > Insecta > Trichoptera > Lepidostomatidae > Lepidostoma > Lepidostoma basale. Next base: position 126,245 of record JAHDVF020001114.1, on the reverse strand, counting down.
GTTTGACAGTGTTTAAGGCTCGACACCAGAGAGCGCCAGCGTATATATCGGACCTCTGCGTGACACCCATGCCAACGGAAAGGCAACGTTCACTCCGATCAGTAGAAACAAGTGCAAACAACATAACAATTCCAGTCAGAGCCAGTAAAGCAAGTTTCTATGATCGTGCTTTCAGCTTTGCTGGTCCGTTGGCGTGGAATAGCCTCCATGTTAGTATTAAGTATGAGGATAGTGACGTCAAATTTAAGAAACTTCTAAAGACTGTACTGTTCGGTCAGTCATTTTCTAGCGCGCCCTTGGAGTAATTGATTTTACAAAACGGCACACTGAAAATACAAGTCATAATAATAATAATAATATTAATAATAATAATAATAATAAAGTGAAGCTTGGAGCTGCAAAAGAATGATAAATGGTGAAGTGAGATCATGGAGAATATTGTGCAGGAAAACGATATAAAATAGAAAACCGAACGTCGAATTAAGGAAGAAATGTAAGGCAGATGATTGAATCAAAAGTAAAATTAAAAAGTATTCCTTAGATGGTTTGGACATATGGAATTTTTGCCCTATAAATAGTAAGTCTTTTCATTTGTTACTTCAGTTTATTGTAACACCTGATGATGCCAACATTGGCTGGCGAAACAGCTGTCACGACACTCTCAGTGAATAAAAAGAAATTGTGATATTTTAAGAGTGTTTAAAATTTTAACAGTAAAAAATTTTTTTTCTTAGGTTATCTAGTAAAAATTTAGTATTATGAAATGTCTGTATTCTAGAGGTTTATTTAATTGAAATGACATGGTTCGCCTTGCTGAGGCATTATCAAATCTCATTTGATAATACCTTAGGTTGAAATTCAGACAATTTCATTCGTAGCATATTATTGATTTTAGTAAAATATTCTGATAATGTTTTCTATAAGGAACCAAGCCTACCAAAGGATACACGCGTGTTTTTGAATTTTCTTAGAAACGATATTTTTCCTTCGGAACAAAACAACCCTTCGGCGGCGATCCCTTTTTGTTTTTAGCGCTGTAAACTTTATTATTTTATGACGTCATTTGCTGTCGGCAATATTTAAAAATGGAATCATCACTTTTTTAATTACTATCTTGATGGAATAAGATTATGAAGAATAGTCACACAATATGTTAAGATGTAAGTACGCAATGGAATTCGTATTACCACACTTACGTATGAAAAAAAATGTATCAAAGAACGAAATCGGATGGCAGTGAACAATGGTTTTCTTGTAGCGACCCTTATGAGTGTAAGTAAAGCATGAAGCTGTTAAAAGAAGGATAACTAACAAACCAACTAACTAACCATCACGCCATTTCCCCGGAGGAGTAAGCAGAGACGATGGATCGCCACAATGCTCTGTCCTGGCATACCTCTCTGGCTTCCTCTACATTCATACATCGTACCATGTACGCACGTCGATTATTCGGACTTCGAATGTGAACGCCTTTTAGTAATTGATTAATTTGGTCATGCCATGTTTTCTTCGGTCGTCCTTGGCTTCTTTTTCCACTCTCATCCATTCGTTTCATATGTCCAAACCATCTCTCTTTTTTAATTTTATCCATGATGCAGTCATCTGCCTTACATTTCTTTCTTATTTCATCGTTTAGTATTCAATCATAAAATGTTTTTGGGCCATCTTAGGGATCTCATCTCTACCGCATTTATTCTGCTCTCGTCCTTCTTCTGCCAGTTGCATGCTTCGCTCCCAGAGTCAACCTGCCAATGGTTATGCCTGTGGGTAGGGCAATCTTTTTGCTTAATCGGGTCGCCTCGGAGGACGACATATTTCGTGATAGTGTGAGTTGCCTCAGGGATGCAATATCAATGTTATGAAATTTTCTAATTCTGAAGAATCAATTATATCTCAATAGAGACGAAGATGCAAATTGGAAACAGAATATGGTTGATCAAGGTGTTTACAGGCTTATGACCTGTCATTGGTTGGGTTAAGCGCACGCTTTATGTAATACAACATTCCCCATTCCACCTTATTTTTTCTTATGACCACCATGTCTGACAAATTTTTGGAAGATGTATATATGTTAATCTCCAACACCACCCTTTACATGGTAGTGTATTCAATCTACACACTAACGCCATCTATGATGTATTTTAAGCTTATTATATATTAAGATTGTATTAAACTTATTATGTATTACATAAAGCGTGCGCTTAACCCAACCAATGAAAGGTCATAAGTCCTGTAAACACCTCGATTAACCATATCCTGTTTCCAATTTGCATCTTCGTCTCTATTGATATACAATTGATTCTTGAATTGATAGCCCGCAATGGGTGAAACCCAGTTGTTCGTCTACAAGTATTTGTATACATTCAAAATGTTATAAAAAATCTAATTCTTAAGCTTATTTTTTTATGCTTCTCTTTTGAATTCTCACAATGTAATTGCAAATTATCTGGAAATATGTAGTAATGTTTGTAATTTTTATTAAAATAAATTAATTGAAATGAAAAAATACATTTATTTTAAAAATGTTTATAAGGATTGACATGTTAATTCAAAGAATTTCTACCCTTAATTCCAGGACTAAAATACTACCCCATATTTTAGTCGGTCTATTAACAATGGGGTAAATAGTACCAATAAAATGAGTTATTTTGCTGTCACTTTCAGTATTGCGTCCTTGGTAAAATGCATACAATATCCTGCAATAAATATTTAAGAACCTCCAATAATCATAAGGAAGCAAACGGCATATAACGTTTATCTCAGAACTAATCTCGGCATTCCTTTGTTAATTTTTTTTCAAAATCTGTGTTCATATTTTAAAATGTGATTTTGAAAATGAAAGTATTCTCTTTATTTTCGAAACGAAAATAAAAGTTTTATTACAATACCCCCTTACTAAAACTAACTAACTAACTAACTAACTAACCATCACGCCGTCTCCCCGAAAGGGTAGGCAGAAAGAATGGACTGTCACACTTTAACCGATGCGGCACTCCATCCTTCTCTTTTCGCCCCGCGGGAGACGCGGTGTGATGGGTTGCGAACCTCATCGCCACCAATAGGCATCTCCCGCGCACACTTCGATCTTCCAACATCCACAAAATAAATCTAAAACAAATAATATAAAATACAATGATATAAAATAAAATAACAAAATAAAAATAATTTAATACAAAATGTTATTTTTAGATGGTGCACATTTGTCTATTTAATTTATGTTCCACGAATCCACCGTTTTTTTTTAATTTAGCACATAATGTAATAACACATAATGTTTTTTCCGATGTTGCACATGTTGACATGGACGATCCGGACTTTTGTGTTTATTTAATTTATGTTACACGTATCCACCGTTTTTCAAATTAGCTGTTATATGATTTAATTAATGTTCCACGTATCCACTTTTTTTATTTGGCAGTAATTAGGCACTTAAAACCAACCAACACCAGCAAGAACTCTAAAAGAATATTGAGGAAATTATTCAAATTGTCATTGGAACAAATGAAAAATTTATTTTTACACCTGTCAAAATTCTTTATATAAACGAAAAAAAATATATACTAAAACTACTAACTTACAAACTTACTAACCGTCTCCCCGGAGAGGTAGGCAGAAATAATGGACCGCCAGACTGTTCTGTCCTGATATACTTCTCTAGATTCCTCTACATTCATACATCTTTTCATGCATGCACGTCGATTTCTCCGACTCCTCACGTGACCAACATTTAATATTTGATTGATTTGATCGTGCCACGTTTTCCTCTTTTTCTACCTCCGTTCACGTCGTTTACATATACCTTCTTCGCCATTCTGTCTTCAATCATTCTTTCCATGTGTCTAATTTTAATTTCTATAAAATTGTCGCGATAGCTGTTTCGCCATACGATGTCGGCATCATCAAGTGTTAGAATAAACACATGATGATGAATCAAGTGTAGTAACAATGTCCTGTATCTTCTTAATTAGGTACATTAAATACTTCTGTATTCTTACATACACCGATTATCCTATTCTATTATTTTTGACCTAGATATAATAGAATCGAATAATATGGACCTAAAACTGAGAATACTCCTCATCAAGACCTATATATGGAGTATTTTGATGTACGGCAGCGAGACATGGTGCCTATCCGAAAGAGATAAACGGAGACTTGAGGCTTTTGAGATGTGGTCCTATAGAAGACTATTAGGAATTTCCTGGAGAGACCACATCACAAATGAGGAGGTTCTCCAAAGAATCGAAGGAGGAAGGCACCTGCTCAGGACCTTGTCCGAAAGGCGTGCAAGAAGGCCCTTTGCATGCCATAATGGAGGGTATGACCGAGGGGACAAACTCTAGGGGACGCCCACGCCGAGAGTAGGTACCTGGAGGACGTGCGACTGTTGGTGGACGTGCGGTGCTCATCATATGCAGATTTCAAAAGAGCCGCACAAGACAGGGAAGAATGGAAGAGAAGAATGAAGGAAATTGCTGCAAACCAATCCCAGGATTGAAACCAGAGAAGAGCCACACACCTTTGTCCATGTGAGGAGACGGAAAGGAGACGTGCGTGCATGACATGATGCATGAATGTAGAGGAATTAACTAACTGACTAACTTACCATCACGCCGTCTCCCCGGAGGGGTAGGCAGAAAGAATGGAACGCCACACTGTTCTGTCCTGACATACGCCTCTCGCTTCCTCTACATTCATACATCTTGTTATGCACGCACGTCGATTTTTCCGACTCCTCACGTGACCGACATTCAATATTTGATTGATTTGATCGTGCCACGTTTTCCTCGGCCTTCCTCTATTTCTAGCTCCGTTCACGCCGTTTACATATACCTTCTTTACCATTCTGTCTTCACTCATTCTTTCCATGTGTCCAAACCATCTTAATGACCCTTTCCTTATTTTGTTCATAACACTTTCATTCGCACCACATTCACTTCTTATACTTGCATTTGTCACTCTATCATAAACAGATTTGCCACATTCGTCTTAGAGATCTCATTTCTACTGCATTTATTCTACTTTCATCCTTCTTTTGCCAGTTCCATGCTTCACTTCCATACATAAGGGTCGGCACAAGAACACCATTGTGCACTGCCATCTTAGCTTTTTTGGATAGGCTTTGTTTGCGATGACAACTTTAAGTGCACCATTTATTCTGTTGCCTGCCCCAACCCTTCTTTCAATATCCTTCTCCACCCTCCCATCCTTTGTGAACATACTTCCCAAATAAACAAATTCATCCACTTGTTCCAGATTTTCACCGTTTACACTAATGTTGCACACTGTCATGCTTCCTTCTTTTTCGAAAATCATTACCTTAGACTTATTCACATTCATCATCAAATCGTATCGCTTGCATACCTCATACATCCTAGACACGAGGAATTACGAGAAGTATATCCGGATATAACAATGTGACGGTCTATTTTTTCTGCATAACGAAGAGACGGCGCGATGGTTTGTTAGTTATGATTATGACCAATCCCCTTTACGTATAATGCAAAGCGTGTCGGTACAGACAGACGAACAAGCAAACAAAAAAAGAAAGGTTTTTTTATTTCGTTTGTATTGCGATAAAAAGTATTTAAAAAAAAGAGTTTGGTTCAAAACACCCCTCAAAGAAAGTGAAATCATTTTATTGAGGGGCACTTATGTTATAAAACAAAAACATGCAAAAAAAACTCACAATATTATACGTTCTCACTTTCGTTCACGTATGGTAAAAAATCCGGGAAGCCATTGATCTAAAAACCATGACAAAAAGCCAAGGACAGCCCCGTAAAAAAAGTTATAACAAAAAGTTAGGTCATAAATTATTATTTATAAAAAAAGAGAGCAAGAAATGCGTAGTAAAACTGTAGTAGTCGCTTTTTGTACTGGCCTCTTCAATTTATTATTCCAGTGCCGGCACGAACTTTTTCTAATAGCTATACATAAAAAGTATTCAATGAATGCAATGACTTTTTTAATAGGTATATGTTTTTTTATACAGATTTTTTAAATACATATTTTTTTTATAGTTTGCGTATTATAATTTTCACCATTCACGCTAACATTAGCGTGAATGGTGAAAATTTGGAGCAAGTAGATGAGTTCGTGAATTTAGTTAGTATGTTAACAAGATATGGGCGAGTGGAGAGGGATATTAAAAGAAGGGTTGGGGCAGGCAACAAAGTGAATGGTGCACTTAAAGTTGTCATCGCAAATAAAAACCTATCCAAAAAAGCTAGAATGGCATTGCGCAATGGTGTTCTTCTACCGACCCTTATGTATGGAATCGAAGCATGGAACTGGCAAAAGAATGATAAAAAAAAATAAATGCAGTAGAAATGAGATCTCTTAGACGAATGTGTGATACTCTGTGTATGATAGAGTGTCGAATGAAAATATAAGAAGTGAATGCGGTGTGAATGATGGTGTTATGTTCAAAATAATGAAAGGATCATTAAGATGGTTTGGACATATGGAAGGAATGAATGAGAAAAGAACGGTAAAAAAATTATACGTTAACGATGTAAATAAAACTAGATATAGAGGAAAACCGAGGAAAACGTGGCACGATCAAATAAACCAAATATTGAATGTCGGCCATGTGAGAAATCGACGCGCGTCCATGACACGATGTATGAATGTTGAGGAAGCGAGAGAAAAATGTCAGGAAAGAAAAGTGTGGCAGTAAATTCTTTCTGCCTACCCTTACCCCTTCGGGGAGACTGCGTGATGGTTAGTTAGTTAGTTTTTTTTTTATATATAATATGGCAGTATTTTGATGGGTCTTTTTTTGATACCACCATATTTATTTATATGTATACCTTTTAATGCCTTCCTGCATCGCTCAGGGCGTACTAGACTGGTCCCCTATGGGGGGATAGAGGAAGCGAGGCAGACCTAGAGCTACATGGAAAAGAGCCCTATAGGACGAGGTTAAAGCAGCAGGCCTCACTTGGGATGATGTTAGGCATCAGGCATGCGATAGAGTCGGGTGGAGAAGATTCCTTGAGGCCGGAGGTGTGACAGGACAAGAAGAAGAAGGTATAATATAATATTACAGTCCATTGCTTTGGCCGAAAACTATGATACTTTAACATTATTAACTGTTTAATTTACAACATTGCTATAATATCATATTTTTATTATTATTATACACTTTTTGAGAAAGTCGCAACAGCTGTTTTGGCAACCAATATTGACATCATCAGGTGTCAGAAACAACAATCTATAAACAATATGATTTCATTTATATATTCTCCTTGTCATAATTCCTTCTGCTGTATATGTTCTTATGTGAATATGAATTATATGCTATTGTTCTAATGTGAATTATATGTTATTGTACTTATTTTGTAAAAGCCAATGTGGCGTTCATGCTTTAAATAAATAAATAAATAAAATAAATATACGATAAATTATTATTATTTTATTATAAGATATTACTTGGTGGTTTGACATATTTAAAATTAGAATAAAACACTTTTAAAACGTTGTATAAAACCATCCGCCAGAGGATGATCAAATGCTATGTGTGGTCTGTTTTATTGTACGGGCGTGAAACTTGGACCCTGAAAGTTAACTCAATGAACAGACTGGAAGCATTTGAAATGTGGCTCCATCGCCGAATGCTCAGAATTTCCTGGACAGACATGGTTACCAATACCGAAGTCCTGAGGCGAGCTAGAGTTGACAGGGAATTGTTATCAACTATCAAGGTTTGAAAGATCTCATATCTGGGTCATATACTGCGTGGGGAAAAGTACCACCTTCTCCAACTGATATTGGAGGGAAAAATTGAGGGACGCCGAGGGCCCGGAAGGAGACAAATGTCCTGGCTGCGAAACGTGAGGGAGTGGACCGGCATGTTGAGGAGCTGTTCCGAGCGGTGCAGGACAGGGACAGGTTCGCCGAGGTGATCGCCAACGTTGGGGGGACCCGACAGGGCACTTGAAGAAGAAGAAGTATGAAACCACTTTATTTTGAGTCAGTAGCGCCAACCGGTTTCACTCTATAACGAGCTTCGTCAGGGCTATACACAAACAGTTTGTGTATAGCCCTGACGAAGCTCGTTACAGAGTGAAACCGGTTGACGCTCCTGACCCAAAATAAAGTGGTTTTATACAACGTTTTAAAAGTGTATTATTCTATTTTTTTATAATTATTTTACTTAATACTCCGAATAACCCTGCGTGCAATGGAGAGAAGGATATTTAGGATCATTCCTCAAGACAGGGAATGAAACGAATGGATCAGAAATAGGATCAAAGTTGCCGACGTAGCGTGGAAAATAGTTACGTTGAAGTGGAATTGGGTCGGCACTATAGCGAGAACATACCATGATCGGTGGACCAGAGGTACCCTGGAGTGGAGACCGAGAACCCGGCAAGACTACAAACAAGATGGTCTGTTGATATCAAAAGAGTGGCAAGAGATCAATGGCACAGAGTGGCGAGGGTTAGAGTTGTGGAAGTCGGGAAAGGATGCTGTGTTCCAGCACTAGACGCCAAAAGACTGATGATGATGATGATTATAATTAATAACTAACTAACTAAATAACCATCACGCCGTCTCCTCGATGGGGTAGACAGAAAGAATGGACTGTCACACTTAACCGATGCGGCACTCTATCCTTCCCTTTTCGCCCCCGCGGGAGACGCGGTATGATGAGTTGCGAACCTCATCGCCATCAATAGGCATATCCCGCGCACACTTCGATCGTCCAACATCTACAAAACAAATTTAAAACAAAATTATTGTAAAAACATCACGAGCCGTCATTGGTTCCACACACTCGCCATTATAGCAGTTTGTTTATCCATCGTTGATTATTATCGTTTTGAATCGAGAGAACAAAAAACTATAGCATTTGTGAAACCGTAAACGAGACAAGATTATGAAATAAAAAATAACAAACCTAATTTATAATCATACCGTAATTTTTCGGAAGGGGTAGGCAGAGAGGTGTTCCACCACACACTTCATCTTCTTCTTCTTCGATGGTCCTACAGCCCATATCGAGACTTAGCCTCCAGTATTCTTCGCCTCCAACTCATCCTGTCCTCCGCTTCGACCCTCCAATCTGACACTCGTAACAATTTCGCCCCATCTCTCCCAACTTCATCCTCCCATCGCAGCCTTGGTCGACCAATTGGTCTTCTACCACCTGGGTGCCACTCCAGCAATCTTTTTGGGGTTCACGATGACGGCATCCTCTGCACGTGACCGGCCCATCTCAGTCTATTCAGTCTGACCGTGTGGAGAGACTGGGAGCTTTGTAAATATGGTACAGCTCGTCATTATGCCGCACTCTCCAACCTTCACCGCCATACACAGGTCCTAGTATTGTCCCCTGCGCAGCACCCTTCTCTCAAAAGTATCCAGTCGCTCTGCGGATTTCGCTATCATTGTCCACGCCACACACCCATAAGTCACCACTGTTCGGATGATTGTCTTATATAGGGTCATTTTGGTTATTCTATTTATTTATGTAATTTTATTATTTTTGATAATCCATTGTTTTGGCGGAAACACTTTGATACTTCAACACGACTGTTTAAAAATATGGCTCTTTCCGACTGAATTCTTGTTAGGTATGCTAAGCTACCAATCATTGGAGAGAAGGAAGAATATTCACTTGGGAGTTCACTTCTTTCAGCTGATTGGCGGTCGTATACAAAACTCGGATGTCCTGAGTGATGTAGGTATATTTGTCCCTGATAATAATTACCTTCGTCTAAGCCAGCACAGATTGTTTTATTTGCCGCGCTGCAGAACCAACCTGCCAATAGTTATGCCTGTGGGTAGGGCAATCTTATTGCTTAATCGGGTCGCCTCGGATGTGGACATATTTCGTGATAGTGTGAGTTGCCTCAGGGATGCAATATCAATGTTGTGATTATTATCTCTGATGCCGTAGTATTTATGTATTTTGTTATTTAAAAAAATGTTATTTTGAAAATATGTACATCTAATTATGTAATTTTGAGGTTGCAGACGACTTGGACGCATCTGTAATGTTTGTAATCTTTATAAATAAATAAATGAAAAAAAAAAGTGTTATAAATATCGCATATCTCAGAATTCCCTTATGTAGGTATTTAAAATTTATGAAGATATTCCGGAGGATGTCAAAAGTGATTGATAAATTTATTTAGAATATAATAAAATAAATATGTAAACATAATGTAACTTTATATTGTAATCTTATTATTATAATTAAATGTTTTATTGTTTTTTTTTATAAGAACGTGTGTACTATTTCAAGTAAATGAAATTAAAATAAATATAAAAATAACAAATATGTTAACATAAATGTATTTTTAATAACATACATTTGATAATGACCTAGCAAGGCGCAATCAGTCACTTACTTAAAATATAAAACTTCTAACTAACTAACTAACTAACCATCAGGCCGTCTCCCCGAAAGGGTAGGCAGAAAGAATGGACTGTCACACTTTTACTGATGCGGCACTCCATCCTTTTCTTTTCGCTCCGCGGGAGACCCGGTGTGATGGGTTGCGAACCTCATCGCCACCAATCTCCCGCGCACACTTCGATCGTCCAACATCCATAAAAATAAATATAAAACAAATAATATAAAATACAATGATATAAAATAAAAATAATTTAACACAAAATGTTCTTTTTAGATGGTGCACATATTGTCTATTTTTACACCTGTCAAAATTCTTTATAAAAACGATAAAACTAATATAATTTTAACAGCAAACATTACGTGTCACAATTAACTATTATAAAGTGCGCCCACAGTTAAATTGACCAAAACAATTCACCTTTACGGGAAATATCTCCAAATTTACAGGAGAACCACATGAACCAAAATAATAACCACATAAAACTTCTAAACATTTAATAATTCCTATGCATATTTTGTGTTATTGTTATTAAAATAACAAAGAAATATTTAAGCTTTCTTGTTTAAATAAAACATACCAACTATATAAAAACACCTAATATCTTTATAATGTCTATTATTCATTCAAAATAATATACAATGCTATATTTATTCTTGGATCATTGACCCGCTGTTAAGTATGAAAAAAAGACGAAAAATCTCTAACAAAAAGTGCACCCTATTTCCTCGTGTAACTACCTGTGTTGCGTGTAAGAAAAAAACTAATATAAATATTGGGGTAAAGTAAAAAAACGTCTTGGAAAACACAGGTAAATAATATTTCTGTATTGAAATGAAAGGGTGATTTTTTTGCTGTGCACCTATAGATAAATAAACGAGTAAAAAAGAGTGCACAAAAGGTCACCTGGTCATGTATACAGGTAGGTAATTGTATTTTTTATATGTAATATGAAGCACTTATTTATTTATAAAAGCGAGAGTGTCCAATATAAAAAAATATTGTTTATATTTTTTGTTAGCTCGAACCCTAAATGTGGTAAGTTAAAAGACATTCGCCAACGTTTAAAAATTATGAATAGTAAATCAAACAAACAAACAAACCATCACGCCGTTTCTCTGCAGGGGTAGGCAGAGAGAAATGACAGCTACACTACTCTATCCTGACGTGGCCGATATTCAATATTTGATTTGTTTGTTCGTGCCACGTTTTCCTCGGCCTCTATTTCTAGTTCCATTTACATCGTTAACATATACTTTTTTCACCATTCTTTCTTCATTCATTATTTCAAAATGTTCAAAATATCTTAATGATTCTTTCATTATTTAGTTCATAACACCATCATTCGCACCGCATTCACTTATTATATTATCATTCGACAGTCTATCTTACACAGAGTATTCACACATTCGTCTAAGAGATCTCATTTCTGCTGCATTTATTCTACTTTCATCCTTCTTTTGCCAGTTCCATGCTTTGCTTCCATACATAAGGGTCGGTAGAAGAACACCATTTTGCACTGCCATTTTAGCTTTTTTGGATAGGTTTTTGTTTGCGATGATAACTTTAAGTGCACCATTCACTTTGTTGCCTGTTCTAACCCTTCTTTCAATATCCCTCTCCACTCGCCCATCTCTTGTAAACATACTACCTAAATACACGAACTCAACTACTTGCTCCAAATTTTCACCATTCACGCTAATGTCGCAGACTGTCATGATTTCTTCTTTTTCAAAAATCATTTACCTTGGACTTATTAACATTCATCATCAGATCATTTCGCATGCATACCTCATACATGCAATTCACCAGGACTTATAGTTCATGCTCGCTGTCTGACAGTATCTACTTATTCGAAGAAAAAAAATTATTTCACCACACAAAAGTGATTAATTCCAAAGCATAAGTTATCTTACATTAGCGAGTTATAGAGTTATTCTACGTAATAATGTCTTTTGCATTCTTACCAAGTTTAAACGCATAATAAATTAAACAAATGCAAATAAAAAATGAGTATTGGGGGTGAACTTTTTAATAAGGGTGGGAGAGGATATATTTTTTATAATTTATTTAAGTTAAGTACAGGATTTAAAAAAAAATAGGGAAGCATGAGAGGAAGTATTTTTTTGGTCCAATTTTAAAGATTGAAGGGTTGTGGGTGTCTTTTGTTTAGGGGGTTAATTTTTTTCTAACATTATAAAGAATTTACTTGTTTTTCAAACGAATCAATAAAAAATGCTTTTAATACACTAATACTGAATAATTTTACATTTATTTATTTCGTATTAATCTATTCATGATTTTTAAATTTAAATATATTTTGACAATGGAGTTCTGGTTCCAGCCCTTGTGTATTGATGCGAAGAATAAATTATTATTATTATTATTTTGTTGAATCGCTCTTTAATCATGACAGCATGAGCCAAATTGATGTAAAGGGTATTATAGCTATCATAGTGATTCTCGTGACATGTGCTAGGTAGCTAATCTATCGCCATTTTATTGTCACGTGAATTCTACACCAGACCAAAGACAGTGTGACAATCACACTGCCATCGCCGGGAATCGAACCCGAAACCTTCGGGGTGGCAGTCAATGCACTTACCACTCGTACCGTTACCGTTACCACCGTATAAAACAGACGTTTTCTTTTGTATTAATAACTTACTTTGGAATTTTCCATCATTGTTCAAGAAATAATACCCAAGTGGGATCCCAAGAACTAACAAAGATCTTAATACCAATGCCTGGGATTAAAACTAAAAATTATAAATATGCCAAGAAAAATAAAGCTTGTAACAATCTCCATTCATACCTTAGATGCATAAATGATCCGATAGACTTCAGATCTATGCTGAAAACCCAACTTTTTTTATAATTAATACCCAATTTAAAATTTTTATATTTTTGTTTTATTACACTTTCTAACTGTTCTATTATACGTCCTATAATGACATATTGAATAGAAACGAGAGCTGACACCATCAGAACAAAAAGTCTCCTAAGAACCACAGAAATGAAGACTCTCCGATCCGTTGCGGGAACGACACTCCGAAACAGAATAAGAAATTCTGAAATAAGAAAGATCTGCAATGTGGAAGATGTCGTGCGATGGGGAAGACTGAGAAGACGCTATTGGAGAGATCATGTGGAAAGAGCATGTTCTGAAAGAGTGATAAATATAGCCGCAAATAAAGTACCAACAAGAAATCGACCCGCCGGAAGACCCCCTAAAAGATGGCGAGACAGTTGGACATCTGCGTCACAGGAAAAGGTTCCGAGAAATAAGAGGACATAGTCCTAAATAAAGCAGAAGAAGAAGATTCTTTCTAACCGATCGCGATTAGATTTAAAAAAAGTCAATGCGTGCGTTCAATGCGTTCAATGCAGCAACAAGACTCATTAAAGGCATTCCAAAAAAGTCACATATAACACAACATCTCAAAGAACTTCACTGGCTTAAAAGTCCAGAAAGAATCCAGTATAAACTCTGTTGGACAGTCTTCAAATGACACTAGGAAAGACACCAAGTTATATATCTGAACTCTGTATAGCGGACAGCCTAAATACAAGGAAATCCACACTTCGCTCGGCGAACTCCTCGGCAATAGGAAGATTAGTTGAGCCGAAGCGTTGCCCCAGTACAAATTTCGGGGATCGAGCGTTGGCGGTAGCCGGTCCATCAGCTTGGAACAATCTCCCTTCACACCTCAGATGCATAATGATCCGACAGATTTAAGATCTAAATTGAAAACCCATATTTTTCATATTTCATACTCAATTTAAACATTTATACTTTGTTCTACTATACCTTTTAACCGATCGCGAAAATTTAGATATTTAAATTTAAAACACGTCTTAATGCGCCCTTGAGGTGATTATATCACAAAAACGGCGCTTTAAAAGTTAGCATATTATTATTATTATTATTAAATGCGGCCTTGAGGTGATTACATCACAAAAACGTCGCTTTAAAAGTTAGCATATTATTATTACTATTATTGAATAAATTCTTGTTGCATCTTGCATGTATGCATTTTGGCTGTCGTCAAAACGTCGTAAAAGTGCAGAGAAACAACATCTTGAAAGCACAAAGGGCTGCGCCCGCGTCCGCCAGGGCTCTAGGGCGCGATGGATGCTGGAAACAAAATATTCTTGTGAAACTGACGGGAGATAAGTGCATAATGCATTTTATTGCATTCCTCCCGGCCGTCGTGTTCCCGAGAATTTGGCCCGAAATGCATTTGGGGCGAGAAGCAGGTAGCCTGTCTCTGCAGGGGTGGAATGCGGGGCAAAACGCGATACGTTTCTACCCCCAAGCGAGCCATAAGCTTCGGGCTTGTTCCTAAAGTCTAATCATAAAGGCGATTTTACATATGTATTAATAAAAATATTGAATAGGCAGATAGAATGGTGTGTCAGGATAGATTATTTATAATAATAATAATGATACTAATTATAAAAAATAGGTATTAAAGGTTGGTCATGTCAGAGGTAAATCGTACGTCAGAAGCCGGAAGAATCGACGTGCGTGTATGACTCGATGTATGAATGTGGAGGAAGCTAGAGAGGTGTGCCAGGATAGAGTAGTGTGGCCTCTGCCTACCCCTGCGGGGAAACGGCGTGATGGTTTAATAATAATAATAATAATAATAATAATAATAATATGCTAACTTTTAAAGCACCGTTTTTGTGATGTAATCACCTCAAGGGCGCATTAAGACGTGTTTTAAATCTAAAAATCTAAATGTGACCGCTTAAAAAACGATCGGTTTAAAAGGTTTGTTGTTGTTGTTGTATAACTAACTAACTAACTAACCATCACACCGTTTCCCCGGAGGTGTAGGCAGAGAGGATGGATCGCCACATTGTTCTATCCTGACATAACTCTCGCACCTCTTCTACATTCACACATCGTGACACGCACGTTCGTCGATTGTTCCAACTTCGAACATGGCCGCCTTTCAGTCATAGTTTAATTTGGTCACGCCATGTCTTCCTTGGCCTTCCTCGGCTTCTTTTTCCATTCACGCTACTTGTATATTAGGTCCTTACATATGAAATTGGCGTTTTGTATGGGAGGAACATAAAGTTGATTTTTTTTTAAATATAATATATTTATTTAATCAAAGTATGTACCATTGCTATCTATGCACTTTTGCCATCTCATAGGTAGTTCATCGATCCCTTTACTAAAAAAACCATTCGGACGGGAATCAATAAAATCTTTGAAGTCGGTTTGGACTGCCCCATCGGAGTTGAATTTTTTCCCTTGCAAGAAGTTATCCAAATTTCGAAAAAAATAGTAATCTGTTGGGGCAAGGTCCGGAGAGTACGGTGGATGTCTTAGACATTCCAATTGAAGCTCTTCTAATTTGGTAGCCGTCTGTTGTGCAGTGTGTGGTCTAGCGTTATCATGAAGCAGCAGTAGCCTAGAGCGATTAACCAGCCTCGGTTGTTTAGCAGCTAGCTTTTCCATCATGGTTTGCAGTTGCTGACAATAGACATCTGCCGTAATCGTCTGGCCAGATTTAAGAAAGCTGTAGTGAACGATACCAGCACTAGTCCACCAAACGCTCACAAGTAACTTTTTTGAAGTCAATTTTCGCTTGGGGCATGGTTTGGCTGGTTCGGCAGGGTTCAGCCATTGCCATGAGCGCTTCCGATTATCATACAGGATCCACTTTTCATCACAGGTAATGATTCGATTCAAAATCCCTTCATTATTGTGCCGGTTGAGTAATGCAACGCAGCAGTCAACGCGCGTTTGTTGATTTGTTTCACTCAATTCGTGAGGTACCCACCTTTCAAGCTTTTTCACTTTCCCAATTTGCTTCAAGTGGATTAAAACAGTTTTATCACTAACACCGCAGCCTGCAGCTAACTCGGACGTGGTTTGCGATGGATCCGCTTCCACAATAGCCTTCAATTCTTCATTATCAACTTTGGTCTCCGGCCGTCCACGGGGCTTGTTCTGCAGGTCGAAATTTCCAGAACGAAAATGTTGGAACCAAAAACGCTCTGTGTTTTCTTTTGCGGCACCGTCGCCATACACATCATTAACCCTTCGAGCCGTTTCTGCAGCACTGATGCCACGGTGGAACTCGTACTCGTAAATAATGCGATATTTCAAGTTTTCCATTTTGTAAACTGAGTGACGCAAAGAAAAAAAACAAATGAATTGTAATTTTCGAAACACAAATACTTGAGTAAATAGCGGTATAAATTTGAATTTGGAATTCCTAACCAAAGAGAAGATATTTGAGATCAAAGTTGCCAGTACGGCAAAACGCCAATTTCACATGTAAGGACCTAATATATCTTTTTAACCATTCTTCCCTCAACCATTCGTTCCATATGTCCAAACCATCTTAGTGACCCTTTTTTGATTTTATTTATCATGTATTCATCCGCTTTACATTCCTTTCTTACTTCATCATTAGATGTTCGATTCGTTCACTTAAGTAGTCGGAGGAATCGACGAGCGTCGTGACACGATGTATGAATGTTGAGAAAGTGAGAAAATTATGACAGGAAAGAACAGTGTGACGGTTCATTTTTCAAGTTTCCTTTATCTTTACTTCTCAGTACTTCTAACGACACAATAATAGAGTGAATATTTAATTTCTATTAAAAGGCACTATTTTCAAATTTGAAATCACTGCATTTGCCACCCCTCATCAACAGGGGATGTAACAGATGCTAGGGGTCCCGAACACCGGCTGTTCGTATAACGTTTTTTCTACCAAAAAAGCCATTTTACGCAGAAAAAAAATACTCCATCTTCCATCTTCTTTCCTCACGCACTCATTGACACAAACATTTTGTCCGAGTTAACAATGTCAAAAGTACTACCCTCGCATTCAGCTTGTATGTCTTGCAGATAGTTAGAAGGGGATGCTAGATGTGTTTTTGGATGTTCGGAATACATGATCGTAGTTTTTTTTATCTCTCTTTAGCCCCCTTGAAGTATACATAAATCTTTTTCTCGAAAGATTTGCGCATGCCCAATGAGGCACCATTGTATTTTATAAATATTTTTTAAATTGTGAATAAATCACATTATAATTATAATACGTACTAAAAAATCAATACAAAAATTCAAATAGAAGTCAAATGAATTAAAAAAACAATTTTATATGTTGATAATACGCAATTCTTTTTTAACACTACTGTTAATTTTGACTGTAACCAACCGGTTTCGTATTAACCGAAGCTATACATGGACAAGTGTATGAAAGAATTATATGGCATAAACGCTGGTGCGAAAATGAACGACGTGCCCATCAGCTGTTTGCTATATGCAGACGACGCTGTTTTAATTGCTGACAGCATGGACGATCTACAAGTCCTAGTGTCAAGAATATACGAAGTACTCAAAGTCATTACCGCAAATAAAAAATATATCGACTGAAGCAAAGATGGCAGTGCACAATGGAGTTCTAGCGCCGACCCTTATGTATAGAAGTAAAACTTGGAGTTGGCTTAAGAAGGGTGAAAATATAAATATACAAATAGTGTGAATGGAAAAATAAGTTGAGGAAGGCCAAGAAAGACGTGGCATGACCAAATTAATCAATTATTGAAAGGCGGTCATGTTTGAAGTAGGAACAATCGACGAGCGTGCATGTCACGATGTGTGAATGTAGAAGAGGCGCGAGAATTATAATATGTAAGGATAGAACAATGTGGCGATCCATCCTCTCTGCCTACCTCTCCGGGGAAACGGCGTGATGGTTAGTTAGTTAGTTAGTCTCGGGGTAAAGAAAAAAATGTGTTTCAATATTAATTTTTTAGAATGTGTTTCCATCGAAAAATAATGTATGATAGAATATCTAATGATGAAGTAAGAAAGGAATTTAAGGTGGATGAATGCGTTCTAAATAAAATTAGGAAAGGGTTACTAAGATGGTTTAGAAATATAGAACGAATGACAAAGGTAAAAAAGATATAAACAAGTAGTGTGAATGCAAAAAGAAGCGAGGAAGGCCAAGGAAGACATGGCATGACCAAATTAATCTATTACTGAAATCGGCTATGTTCGAAGTAGGAACAATGCATGTCACGATGTGTGAATGTAGAAGAGGCGCGAGAGTTCGTTAGTTATTATTATTAGCAAGTTTATGGTAAATTATTGATCCAATAAAGACCGTTATAGCAATCGACACAAGTATCAAATTCGCTTGCATACTTATAATAAAGATATTTTTAGCAGATGCTTTTTAAATCTTCAAATATATAAATACAAATTTGAACTCTATACGTGATTTTAATAAGGTGTAAAATTGCAAATCATTTCGCATGTATTTGTTCCATAGAAACGAGACACTTCGGTGCAGTATTGGAGAAATTTCATATATCTGGGAAGATTTTTAGTAAACCGAAACTCTCAGAGCTCTTCGAGTAGAGAGGAAATCGTAGATGGCTTTCTCGGCTGGGCGTCACAGGTACACAATAGAAAGTATTAAAATAATTACAAACTTATATATATATATATATTTTTTTTTTTATACTTTGTATACAAGACTCAATGTTTTCTTTTATATGCTTTGTATAAAACACTCAATGTTTAAATAAATTAAAATTAAATATAAGACGTGTTTCGGACTACCCAGTACTTCCTCAGTGATATTATATAGATATTACAATATTATAAAAAAATTACAAATATGTTCAGTTTTGACAGATGTCATTAAGATTTATTTTGGAACGTTTATGCTTTTGTTTTAACAAATATTATGAATAAATATAAAATTTAAAATAATAATTTAAAGTTCTTATTGGGGTTCAGGTAATTACTTACAACAAAGGAAATAAATGAAAGATCGGACTGAACTTTAAATTTATTTGATTATTTATAATATTTTCTTAATTTTTAATTGCTTTTTTAATTTCTTAAATTTCAATATTGCTCAAAGTCATTTCTATAATTAATATGCAAAATTTCAGCGCCATTATCTTTATTAAATGAATGATCTTTTTCAATGAGTTAGTTAGCAAATTCAGAAAAATTATTATTAGAGAGACTTCATATTTGCTATTTTATTCTTAATTTAAATTTACGCCTTGTTTTACCTATATAAAAAGATAAGAAATCATGACATTTCAGTTTATAAACTCCCGATTTAGAAAATTTATCTTCCTTGTCTTTAGTATTTTTTATTAATTTACCTAAATTATTATTTGTATAAAACGAAATTTTAGAGTTCAATTTTAGTTAGTTAGTTGAAATTCATTTTAATTGTTATAAATTCCAATCAATTAGTCAAAAAAAGAAGAAGAAAAGTCCAGTAGAAACCACTCAAATTGTATTATCCTTGAGACCGGCAGGTGTTGTATTGTAGAATCTGTAATTTAAATCCAAACACCCTCGCCGGTTCATCATTATGATAGATTTCCACCAGAGAGGGTAAGCAAACACGATGGATCGGCTTACGCCTTAAAATTTAGCCTCCGTGTGAAATATGGCGATAATGAAAAAAATAATAATTATGGCATCGGGAGGGCTTCCTTAAAAACGTAAAAAATGATAAATATTTATTCAGGAATTTATCGATTCGTCTACAACCGTATATCGTGTTACAAATGCTCGTCAATCGTTCTCCTGGTGAATTGGGAAGAATTAATTAATTCGATGTGCAGTGATGCAATATATATATATATATATATATATATATATATATATATATATATATATATATATATATATATATATATATATATATATATATATATATATATATATATATATATATATATATATATATATATATATATATATATATATATATATATATATATATATATATATATATATATATATATATATATATATATATATATATATATATATATATATATATATATATATATATATATATATATATATATATATATATATATATATATATATATATGCAATCTTAGAAATGGTAAACGTCGCTTTAAAACAAAATAAGACTCTTTGACTAATGTGTCCTAAATCTGTATATGATAAACCGAATTAAGTATACTCGTATATTATAATATATAATATAGAAATAATAAATTAGATGATTTATGAAGTACTGTAGAAATAAGATCTTTAAGACGAATGCGTGTTAAATTTTTAAATAATAATTGCAAAATTATTAATTTTGTACGTAAACTAAGCCTTTCTGATGTATTTTTTAGTTAATTGTAAGACCCGACGATGCTAACATCGGTTCGCGAAACAGCTGTCGTGACAAAATATAATCAATTGTGATATTTATAACAAACTTTTTTATTTAAACAGTTAAGGAGTCGGGGAAGTCGACGTGCATGCGTGAGAGGAAGAGTGGATGTAGAGGAATCGATGTGGGACAGAATATTGTGGCGGTCAATTCTTCCTGCCTACTCTTCCGGGAGACGGCGTGATGGTTAGTTAGTTAGTTATGTTTGGTGAGGTAGGTGCATGCATTTTATTCCAGGCTGCATACTATGGGACCATTTTGTTGCATCTAATCACAGCGGGGGAGTACGAGCAGGTAGAAAAAAATTGATTCGTGAGGGTGTGTTGTGCCGTCGGGGGTGGATGGATCTGGGAACAGACGCTGCATCCCGAATCTTAAGGGATGAAGGGAGGGGATGATTTCAAATGATTTTAGAGCAAAATGTTATGGAGTCTGTCTAGATTTTTCGGATTCAAAATAACTAACTAAAACAGACTGATAAAGCTGCAGTTATCTCTTTGCATTTAATAAAAGGTCGAAAATAACAGAATCAAATAATATAGACCTAAAACTGAGAATACTCCTCATCAAGACCTATGTATGGAGTGTCTTGATGTACGGCTGCGAGACATGGTGCCTATCCGAAAGGGATAAGCGGAGACTAGAGGCTTTTGAGATGTGGTCCCATAGAAGACTCTTTGGAATTTCCTGGAGAGACCACATCACGAATGAGGAAGTTCTTCAAGGAATCGAAGGAGGAAGGCACCTGCTCAGGACCTTGTCCGAAAGGCGTGCAAGATGGATCGGCCATGTAATACGTCAAGAAGGTCTCTTGCATGCCATAATGGAGGGTATGATCGAGGGGACAAACTCTAGGGGACGCCCACGCCGAGAGTACCTGGAGGACCTGTTGGTGGACGTACGCTGCTCATCATATGCATATCTCGAGAGAGCCGCACAAGACAGGGAAAAATGGAAGAGAATAATGGAGGAAATTGCTGCAAACCAATCCCAGGATTGAAACCAGAGAAGAGATCTCCGGATGTCTAAGGGACACTGTCTGGGACAATAAGCATATGCTAGTGGAAAGCAAAGTTAGAATTTATAAAACATGCATCAGGCCCATAACGACATACGGTATCGAAGCAAGAGCAGAACCAAACATCTCTTAGGAGAAGCAGAAATTAGAACATTGCGACTCATTATGGGGAGAACCCTTAGATATAGGATACCCAATGACGAAATTCGCGAATCCTGCAAAATTTAAGACATAGTGAGATGACGTAGGCAGAGAAGACGATTCTGAGGGGTAAGCAGAGAGGATGGATCGCCACATCATGACTTAACTCTCACGCATCTTCTACATTAACAAATCGTGACATGCACGCTCGTCGGTTGTTCCTACTTCGAACTTAGCCTTAGGAGGGGTAGGCTGAAAGAATGGACCGCCACATCGCTCTGTCCCGACATACTTCTCTCGATTCCTCTACATACATACATCGTGTCATGCACTCACGTCGATTTCTCCGACTGTAAATCTAGATTTCAAAGGCGCCCAACCTTTTGGTGTTAGCTATTGTCAAGGTCCATGTTTCTATACCGTAGAACATAAACGGGAGCACATAACATCGAACTATGACGATCTTCGTGGCAGAGTGGTAAAAGCTCTGACATCCATATCGAAGGTCCCGGGTTCGATTCGCGGCGATGGCAGTGTGATTGTCACACTGTCTTTGGTCTGGTGTAGAATTCACGTGACAATAAAATGGCGATAGATTGGCTACCAATCACATGTCACGAGAATCAATATAATAGCTAAAAAAATAATTGTATACAGTAATAGGGTTCAAACGACCTGTTGTAAACAAAAAAAAATTATCATTCGAAATTCGAATTCGAATTTTAAAGAAACCGTTTCTGGCTATAATAAACAAACAAACAAACAAACCATCACGCCGTTTCCCCGCAGGGGTAGGCAGAGAGAATGGACCGCCACACTACTCTATCCTGGCAAACCTCTCTAGCTTCCTCCACATTCATACAACGAGTCATACACGCACGTCGATTCCTCCGACTTCTAACATGACCAACCTTTAAAATTTGATTAATTTGGTCATGCAATGTTTTCCTCGGTATGCCTCGACTTCGTACCCCATTTACATCATTTACGTATACTTTTTTAACCATTCTTTCTCCATCCATGCGTTCCATATGTCCGAACCAACGCAGCGATCCTTTCATAATTTTGTTCATAATACCTTCTTCCGCTCTACATTCCTTTCTTATATCAACATTTGCGATTCTGTCGTATATCGTTCTACCACACATACGTCTTAGGGACCTCATCTCTACCGCATTTATTCTGCTCTCATCCTTCTTCTGCCAGTTCCATGCTTCGCTTCCATACATTAGGGTTGGGACCAGAACTCCATTGTGAACGGCCGTTTTCGCTTTCATTGATAAATTCTTGTTTCCAATAAGCTCCATTCTCTTTGTTACCCGCACCAACCCTTCTTTCGACGTCACTATCCGTTCTATAATAATAAAATTATATAAAATTTCTTTTATTGATTATGATAAAGTTCGTGGCTATAATAAAATTATTATATAAAAATTTACAGACTGTTCAATTTCCGACATGACACACCACAAGTGTAGAGCAGTAGAAGCCGATGATATAACACGTTGAGGCAGGTAAGTGTATGCGTGCGGTCTCACGTGTTGGTGTGCATGTATGTGTACCTGTTATAGGACCACGTGCTCGCCGTGGTGGTGTGCGTAACTCGTGCTGTGCGTGTGTGGGTAAATTAACATTTTAGTTAGTATACACCCTCGTAAGATCGGCGATGCATACACCCAAAGAAATAGATTTTTGAAAGACAGGCACTAAATATAGGGGAGGTTCAGAATTGAAGTTACATGAATAATTTAAAAAACGGCGTGAAAACAAATTGCACAATGTTGTTGAATATGTGGAAAATCTATGTGTGATTGAGTGTCGAATGCGACTCCAGCTTTATTATTCCTTGCGACTAGATTTTCATTTTCATTTAATTTATTTTGATAAAAATTACAGACATACAATTCCAAATCGTTTGCAATTACATTATAAAAAGAGAAGCATTAATAAAAAATTAAGCTTAAGAATAAGAAAAAATCATAACATTGATATTGCATCCCTGAGGCAACTCACACTATCACGAAATATGTCGACCTCCGAGGTGATCCGATTAAGCAATAAGATTGCCCTACCCACAGGCATAACCATTGGCAGGTTGGTTCTGCAGCGTGGCAAATCAGGGAAAAGATTACTGCAATGGTGTCTACGCCAACATCCCCAAACAGCAAACAAATAAACTCCAGTCTGCATTCAATGCAGCAGCAAGATTGATAAGGGGTGTGCCAAAGAGTTGTCACATAACACAGCATCTAAATGAGCTCCACTGGCTGAAATGTCCAGAAAGGATACCATACAATCTCTGCTGGATGGTCTATAAGGCGTTGCATGGAATGGCATCGGCTTATATATCTGAACTCTGCATCAACGAAAACCTGAATACTTAACAGTCTACACCGCGATCAGCTAAGTCTTCTGCGATCGGTAGATTGACTGTGCCAAAACGCTGTCCAAGCACAAACTTTGGCGACCGAGCCTTCGCGGTAGCCGGCCCTTCAGCCTGGAACAGTCTTCCAGCAGACCTTAAGTGCATTGAGAATCAATCAGAGTTTAGATCGAGACTCAAAATGCATCTTTTCAAATTATCATTTCCCGACAGGAAGGGCTGGTCGACTTCGTCAGGTGCAGCCCTCATACTTAATATGTTTATTATTTTTGTTATCATTATTAATATTATTATTATCTCGTTGATAAAACGGAGCATCTTCTACAGCGCCCTTGAGATGAGTAATTCGTAAAAATTCCTCATCCATTATGACCCTTGACCACCAAATTATCCACCATCATTCAGTCCTTTAGCCTTCCCGCAATAAATGCGGATAAAAAAAAATTCTCCCCGATAGTCCACTATTTACTCCGCCAAACAAAATGGTCTCACGCAGGATGCTATCTCCTACCACAACTCCATCCAGGCACTGCTCCTTTTATCTTCCCCTTGGGAACAGACTTTTTATAAATACAATCCCAACCCTAACTGGTCTTCCATTCCTTGACAATAATGTAAGACTTTATCATAAACCCTAAATCCCCCCTCGCCTTCTTTCGGAGGGACACTCCGGGCCATACATTCAGCCCCATCATAAAACAACTACCAAATCACATTCCAACAATGTTTCCTACAGACGTAAGAGGAATAGCCATTAGAGCTGAACCTCTGTAAGCCAGAAGATCCAAGTCCAAGTCCAAGTCAAAATATAACAAGTGAATGCAGTTCGAATGAAAGTGTTTTGAACAAAACAATAAAAGACAGATGAAATGAATGAATAACAAAAAAAATGCATTAACCTTTAGACGCGCAGTGGTCCCGTATGGGACCGCAGATTTGGGTCGCTCTATGCCCAATGGTCTCATACGGGACCGGTGATTATGATGCATTTCGCTTTCGGATTACACTGATTTATGACAATAGTATTCAAAATGGTGTTCTTCTACCGACCCTTATGTATGGAAGTGAAGCTTGGGACTGGCAAAAGAAGGATGAAAGTAGAATAAATGCAGTAAAAATGAGATCTCTAAGACGAATGTGTGGTAAATCTGTATATGATAGAGTGTCAAATCCAAGTATAAGAAGTGAATGCGGAAAGAAAAGATGGCTTGGATACATGGAAAAATGAGTGAAGACAGAATGGTGAAGAAGGTATCTGTAAACGACGTGAACGGAGCTAGAATTAGAGGAAGGCCGAGGAAAACGTAGCACGATCAAATCAATATAATATTAAATGTCGGTCACGTGAGGGGTCGGAAAAATCGACGTGCGTGTATGACAAGATGTATTTGACAGTGTTTAAGGCTCGACACCGGAGAGCGCCAGCGTATATATTTTGGACCTCTGCGTGACACCCATGCCAACGGAAAGGCAACGTTCACTCCGATCAGTAGAAACAAGTGCAAACAACAATTCCAGTCAGAGCCAATAAAGCATGTTTCTATGATCGTGCTTTCAGCGTTGCGGGTCCGTTGGCGTGGAATAGCCTCCATGTTAGTATTAAGTATGAGGATAGTGACGTTAAATTTAAGAAACTTCTGAAGACTGCACTGTTCGGTCAGTCATTTCCTAGTGCGCCCTTGGAGTAATTGATTTTACAAAACGGCGCTTTTAAAATACAAGTCATAACTAACTAACTAACCATCACACCATTTCCCCGGAGGGGTTGGCAGAGAGGATGGATCGCCACAATTCCCTGTCCTGGCATACCTCTCGGGCTTCCTCTACAATAATACATCGTACCATGCACGCACGTCGATTATTCCGACTTCGAATGTGGCTGCCTTTTAGTAATTGATTAATTTGGTCATGCCATGTTTTCCTCGGTCGTCCTCTGCTTCTTTTCCCACTCACGCTGCTTGTGTACAACTTTTTAACCATTCTACTCTCATCCATTCGTTCTATATGTACAAACCTTTTTTAATTTTATTCATGATGCAGTCGTCTGCCTTTCTTATTTCATCGTTCGGTATTCTATCATACAAAGTTTCCCCGCACATTCTTCTTAGTGATCTCATTTCTATGGCGTTTAGCCTGCTTTCATCCTTCTTTTGCCAGCTCCAAGCTTCACTTCCATACATGAGGTTTGGCACTAGAACTCCATTGTGTACTGCCACCTTTGCTTCTGTGGTCACACAAGCTACAAGTCATCAGAATAATAATAAATATGAATGTAGAGGAACGAGAGAAGTATATCAGGACAGAACAGTATGGCGGTCTATTATTTCTGCCTACCCATCCGGAAATACGGCGTGATGGTTAGTTGGTTAGTTAGTCTTTCATCTCGACTTTTACGTGGGTAGCATTGATCGTCCCCTCGATGGGATCCATTCGCATCCTAAAGCTAGCAACCTCCCTCGTCGGCTACCTGGTCCCGGGATCAGGTAAAAAAGGTCCACAAACAAAAGCAACCGGCATTATATTTCGCTTCCTCCACACTCACGCGAAGCCAGATTCACAATAGCTACGACTGAGCACATCACGACCTAACTAATTTACGATTTTTTTCTTAAAATTCACAGGTTACCTTTTATATACACACCTTAAAAAATAATTAAAAGTATTACACAAGACCTTGCAAAATTGAACCAACTCAAATCCATCATGAAGATAGCGGAAGTTATGTCAGGATAGAAACAGCGTGATGGTTAGTTTGTGATATAAGGTGAAACATTTAAACCGAACAAACTAATATAAAAAGTCTAATCTAATGATTTTAGTGAAATTTGAACAATCCTTATTTTTTTGTCTTTGTACCCAACACCAATTTAATTTAAAAAAAAATACTGAAGAAGGGCTTCTGTGTCCGAAACATGTTTGGTATTTTAATTAATATTTTTTAAATAAAGTTGTGAATAAAGTTAAAAAATGAAACATTGTTTAATAAATCGGCAACACAGTGTTACGGAGAATATAGAAGATATTATTGAAATATTCTTTAGTTTTTTTTTAATTAAAAAAAACGTCGTTTTATAAATAAATCGTTTTATTCTCGCATTTAATATTTCATGGTAGAAGTTCATTGTAAATAATCAAAAAATATACATACATATATAAAAAATATTTTTAGAATTTATATTTAGTTCAAATCCTCTTATGTTTGTGTAGTCGAATGAAAATATAAGAAGTGAATATGGTTTGGACATATGGAAAGAATGAATGAAGAAAGAATGGTAAAAGAATATGTTAACGATGTAAATGGAACTAGAAATATAGGAAGACCGAGGAAAACGTGGCATGATTAAATAAATGAAATATTGAATTTCGGCCACGTGAGGAATCAGATAAATCGACGCGCGTGCATTACACGATGTATTGATGAAGCGAGAGAAATATGTCAGAAAAGAAAAGTGTAGCAGTCCATTATTTCTGCCTACCCCTTCGGGGAGACGGCGTGATGGTTAGTTAGTTAGACAAATCCTTCTCAAATTCGTTAAACTAGGTTTTGCCGATTGCGTAAAAGGCCTTATCGAGTGTGTTTGTGTTGGTTCTGTTGCGTGTGTGTTGAAAAGGATAAAAAGTCTCTCGCGGTTCTTGTAATAGGGCCAAGGACGAAAAGGCCTGAAAAAAGGACTCGTGGTTATGCAACCCAGAGCGGTCAAACGGGATGTGGCCTTTTTTATATGGTGCGATTCGAAATATTCAGAATGAATGCGTAATACATATTTCCGCATTGAAAAGGGTATGTAAGGGCGAGAGTAATGAGAATAAAAACAATCGATGAGATGAAAGTTGAATGAGATAGCAATTTACAAGAGTTTTGAAAGTGTCATGGGGAATACTCCTTTTGACGGATTTTAATCATCTTAGGTGGAAGAAACTAGCGCTGACCGTGTTATTATAAGAAGCTTTGTGGAGTTTTTGGGAACGATATCATTGTCAGCTGTTGAAATTGAGGAATGATCGATAAGATGTTGACGCTTTGCGGAAGAAGTCCAGAGAAATTCCGTTTTGGAAGGATTTAGTTTAAGTTTGTTTGATGCCATCCATTTGGATATGGCATCAATGCAGTTGACAGTTATTGACGTAAGATGTTTGGTGTTGTCAGGGTTGCAGAAAAAATAAAGTTGCTGATCATCAGCATAGCAATGTGAGAGGAGGCCAAAGGATTATATTATTTTGGCAACGTCATTCGTAAACATGATAAATAAAAGGGGTCCTAATACAGAGCCTTGTGGCACACCAGATTGGATATTAATAAATGAGGATTTTTTACCTGCTAGCTGCACAGCTTGTGAACGATTCGACAGATTTGAATTTAGCCAGTCTATGGCATTACCTCTAAAACCATACGTGATCGCTAATCGTTGGATAAGATATGAGTGATCAATTGTGTCAAACGCAGCGCTCATGTCCAGAGGGAAAAGCAGTGCCAATTTGCCCGATTCGTTTGCCAGTACTAAATCTGACATGACTCTAAGCAATCCCGTCTCCGTTGAATGGAAACGTCTGTAGGCGGATTGAAATTTAGACAAAATATTATTTGTCGAAAGATGAGTTGAAATTTGGGAAGCTACAATTTTTCCAAGAACTTTAGAGATGAATGGTAGATTTGAGACTGGCCGGAAGTTACTGAGATTTTCGGAATCAGCACCAGCGTCTATGCCTTCAAGTTCTTTCATACATTTGTCCAAGTATAGAAAGAAGAAGAAGAAAATATAATATAGTATTTCAAAAGGGTTCCGTAGTCAAACAAGTTTGAGAACCATCCTACATCTTTTTTATCAACCCTTAGTTAAAACGGCGTTATGTGCGTGGCGTTTCACATTAACTTTCTAAAACAACCCCTTTAATAATTGATAATAATTTTCGCATCATGCAAATTGGTTTCTCCTCCGGCCATCTTGTTTAGTTGAAATTATTCCTGCGCAATTATTTTTAAATTTAGAATCGCATCGAAAAGCCGTTATGTGCCTCCACGCCAATTTGCGCGGCTGTTAATTTCGCCCAAACGACACGTTAATAGGCGAATAGTCGATTCATTTGCATTATGTAGAAACTTTCAGGATGTATTCGAACGAACCGCGGCTCGATATCATATAATATTTTTTATACAATCAACGTTGATTGAAGATAAACAAGACAGTTGAATTAAACCGAAGCTTAGTCTTATATCCGAATTTATAAGTAAAATAAAACATAATTAAAACATGATATTGAAAGAAGGGTTGGGGCAGGCAAGAGAATAAATGGTGCACTTAAAGTAGTCAAACAAAAGCCTATCCAAAAAAGCTAAGATGGCAGTACATAACGGTGTCCTTGTGCAAAACCTTATGTATGGAAGTGAAGCATGGAACTGGCAAAGGAAGGATGAATGTAGAATAAATGCAGTAGAAATTAGATCTCTAAGACAAATGTGTGGCAAATTCGTTTATGATAGAGTGACAAATGCAAGTATAAGAAGTGAATGTGGTGCGAATGAAAGTGTTATGAACAAAATAAGGAAAGGGTCATTAAGATGATTTGGACACATGGAAAGAATGAGCGAAGACAGAATGGTAAAGAAGGTATATGTAAACGGCGTGAACGGAGATAGAAATTGAGGAAGACCGAGGAAAACGTGGCAAAATCAATCAAATATTGAATGTCGGTCACGTGAGAAGTCGGATAATTCGACGTGCGTGCATGGCAAGATGTATGAATGTAGAGGAAGCAAGATAAGTATGTCAGGACAGAACAGTGTGGCTTTCCGTTCTTTCTGCCTACCCCTCCGGGGAAACGGCGTGATGGTTATTTAGTTAGTTTAACTAGATAATCTATTGTTTTGTGTGAAACACTACGATACGAGTATTTCTTCTTCTTCTTAAATCAGTGTAGGTCGCAAGGGCTCTGTTTATAATAATAATAATAAATTGGAAAGTTAAGAGACAGCCGGACTATTATTTCCTGGCATACTTCTTTCGCTTCCTCAACATTCGTAAATCGTGTCATCCACGCACGTCCCTTTCTGCGACTCTTATACAATATTTGTTTTATTTGACCGTACCACGCTTTCCTCGGTCTTCCACTATTCCTAGTTTCATTTACATCGTTCGATCCACAGGAAAATGTGACACGACAAAAACCACCTGAATTAATATACAATTTTCTATGCCAAGAGAGGAGTGAGAAAAATTGACGTCCATTCATTATACGCTGTATGAATGTTGTATATATCAAAGAAGTAAAAACTGAAGCAGTTCATCTTCTACGGAAACTGTGTTTCGTTTTTTTTCTTTGTTCCTCTCAACATAAATCAATATTTTTTTATTTTTTTATCATTTAGTACATGATTTTAATACCTCCCAACTGGGGCAACCCGTTCTAGGGAGCCATAACCCCACAAAATCACCTTTCCAACAATATTCCTTTCAGATATAAAATGAATAGCTACAAGAGCTGAACCTCCGTAACCTAGAATCAAGTCCAAGTGGGTTCTCAATTGATTTTTGTTATACTCGTATATAAAGACATCCCGTATAAATGAGATCACTTAGAAGAATGCGCGGGAAAACGATATACGATAGAATACCGAATGACGAAACAAGGATGAAATGTAAGGCAGATGATCGCATCATAAGTAAAATTAAAAAAAGGATCCCCGAGATTGTCTAGACATATGGAACGAATGGACGAGGGAAGAATGGTTAAAATGTTGTATATAAGCAGTGTTATTGGAAGGAGAAGCTGGGAGAGACTATGATCAAATTAATCAAATATTAAAAGTCGGCCATATTCGAAGTCGGAAAAATCGCCGAGCGTGCCTGATTTGATTTATGAAAGAAGAGGAATCTAGAGAGGTATGACAGGACAGAGCAGTATGGTGGTCCATGCTCTCTGCCTACCTCTCTGGAGGAACGGCATGATGGTTAGTTAGTTAGTTAGTTAAAGAATAGCCATTTGGATTCCGTTCAAATTGAAGATAAATCGTATTAAATACAGGTGAGTTTTGTAGTGCTTTCGTGCGGTAATTTTGTGCATAAAATAATTTACGCTTCTTGCTTTGTTATAGTAGTTAGGAATTGATTTTGAAATCAACAGTTTACAATTTAAAAGTATTGTAAAGTTTTTAAGAGTGCTCGAGTCTAATATTCAAAGATTTTATCACGTGTTTGGGTCTCCGATATTGCACTAGGATGGAAGAATGATACTATTCACCATTCGCCACACAGTGCCAAGGCACGCATCCTTGGTAATGAAATAACACCAAGCCGTGACATGTGGTCGACACTTGCGCTTGATACGTCGAGGCCCGCATTACAAATCCCCTTTGAATGCTTATTTTCATTTCATTTATTTATTTTAAACATATCTAAAGCATTACAGAATTTATTTTTCCAATACACTAAAGATACAAGTTAGAGATACACAATAATAAGTAATACATAATAGATTAATAAAAAGAGCGAGAAACATAAGATGCATGACAAATTAATAAAATAAATATACCATACAATTATAATAAAGATAGCGCTTCCCTCAGATGAGCCAAACTATCACAAAATACGTCAAAATCCGAGGTGATACGATTAAGCAAAGATATTGCTCTATCTACCGGCATAACCATTGGCAGGTTGGTTCTGGATCGTGGGAGATAAAACAATCTATGGCCCCTTTGTCGAAGATAATTATCAGGGACGAACAGACCTACATCACTCAGGATTTCTGAGTTGTGTATACAACCGCCTATCAGTCGAAAGAAATGGACACCCAAGTGAATGTCTCGTCTCCTCTCTCTATAGTATTGGAAACAAGAATCTATCAATGAAAGCGAAAACGGCCGTTCACAATGGAGTTCTGGTCCCAACCCTAATGTATGGAAGCGAAGCGTGGAACTGGCAGAAAAAGGATGAAAGCAGAATAAATGCGGTAGAGATGAGGTCCCTAATACATGTGGTAAAACGATATTCGAAAGAATCTTAAATGCTGATATAAGAAAGGAATGTAGAGCGGAAGAAGGTTTTATGAACAAAATTATGAAAGGATCGCTGAGATGGTTCGGACATACGGAACGCATGGATAGAGAAATAATGGTTAAGAAAGTAAACGTTAATACTGTAAATGTCGTATGGAGTCGAGGGAGACCGAGGAAAAGAGAGACCTTTGTGGCCGAGTGGTAAGTGCTTTGACTACCACATCGAAGGTCCCGGGTTCGATTTCTGGCGAAGTCGGTAATTGTTACACTCTTTTTGGTCTGGTGAAAAATTCACGGGACAATAAAATGGCTCTTTTCTACTGCATTTATTCTACTTTCATCCTTCTTTTGCTAGTTCCATGGTTCGCTTCCATACATAAGGGTCGGTATAAGAACACCACTGTGCACTGACCTTTTAACATTTTTGGATATGTTTTTGTTTGCGATGACAACTTTAAGTGCACCATTCACTTTTTTGCCTGGTCCAACCCTTCTTTCAATATCCCTCTCCACTCGCCCATCTTTTGTTAATATACTACCCAAATACACGATCTATTTGCTCCAAATTTTCACCATTCACGCAAATGTTGCAGACTGTGATGGTGTCTTCTTTTTTAAAAATCATTACCTTGGACTTATTCACATTTATTATCAGATCATTT
Organism: Lepidostoma basale; assembly: GCA_022606425.2. NCBI lineage: Eukaryota > Metazoa > Arthropoda > Insecta > Trichoptera > Lepidostomatidae > Lepidostoma > Lepidostoma basale. The sequence goes on along the minus strand of JAHDVF020001114.1, from coordinate 93,464 downwards.
CGCATGCACACCTCATACATACTATTTACTGGGACTTGTAGTTCATGCTCGTTGTCTGTAAGCAGAACAGCGTCATCCGCATACAAGAGACAGCTTACTGATACTCCGCTCATTTTGGCACCTACATCCAACCCTTTCAGGTCTTTCATACCTCTATGAATGTGGACTAGAGACATGTCAGGAGCGAGTAATTCACACATTTTGACTACCCTTTCAGGGAAACGGCTTGATGGTAAGTTTTTTAGTTTTACTTGGTCAATGATTTTGATTAATTTGGTCATGCCATGTTTTCCTCGGTCTGCCTCGACTTCGTACCCCATTTACATCATTAACGTATACTTTCTTAACCATTCTTTCTCCATCCATGCGTTCCATATGTCCGAACCAACGCAGCGATCCTTTCATAATTTTGTTCATAATACCTTCTTCCGCTCTACATTCCTTTCTTATATCAGCATTTGAGATTCTGTCGCATATCGTTCTACCACACATACGTCTTAGGGACCTCATCTCTACCGCATTTATTCTACTCTCATCCTTCTTCTGCCAGTTCCATGCTTCGCTTCCGTACCAAATTTTAAAGGTTGGTCATGTTAGAAGTCGGAGGAATCGACGTGCGTGTATGACTCGTTGTATGAATGTGGAGGAATCTAGAGAGGTTTGCCAGGATAGAGTAGTGTGGCGGTCCATTCTCTCTGCCTACCCCTGCGGGGAAACGGCGTGATGGTTTGTTGTTGTTGTTGTTGTTGGTTAATGATTAATTAATACATATATTCGAAGGCTATAGGGTTTTCGCGAGGATGCGTAATGCTGGCCCAAGATGCGCAAGATGTGCTACAGGGGTGAAATGACGAGAAGACATTCGGAGACTAAACCAAATGGTTAAATTATTACCCACCGCCTGTTGCCACGAAACCAAACATAGCTGAGAGGATCAACTTTTATTGCAATGAAGTTTTTAATATGTATATATTCTTCAAACAAAGATAACGATTACTGAAACTTGCCAAACTTTTATAAAAAGGTTTTCACATCCTAACCCTACAATAATAGACCTCTAAAATTACGACCCAAACACCTCCAGCCGCCACAAGCGCCCAAAATCGATCCTCCTTCAGAGAAACACTCCGGGCCACACAAATCATGCCCCCGCATAAACTAACAACCTAACAAATCACCTTCCAACAGGAGGAATATCCGCATGAGCCTCTGTAAGCCAGAAGATCCAAGTCCAAGTCCAAGTCCAAGTAAACAGAGCTAACAAACTCACAAACACATGCCTAATCTCAGATTTGGAAATTGTAAATTAATTTGTCTATCTTGGATCACTGATGACTGTATGCGAGAGTGAGATTTGATGCAGAATACAAATGGCTATCACTGCCATGACAAAGCTAACCAAGATATGGCAAGACAAAAATATTTCTAACAAGACCAAGACGAGACTGGTACAAACCCTTGTTTTCTATATATTCCTTTATGGTTACGAGTCTTTAAAATCATGTACCATATTTTGCTCTAACATAGAAGTGGATTGAAATTAAACTGGATTAAATGTGGCCTAGATACCCTTTTGCCTTTTGCTTTTTTTTTCTGGAATGGTGCATTCTTCAGTTAATGTAAGTCCAGTGTGGATGGGGCGCGGGCCTAGGGATTGTTTGAGCGAAGCTGATGAAGGGGCGCCGCTGCGTCCTTTAACAGCTTCGGATAAGCGGCGGGTAACCTTCTATGTCCATGGATCCTGTGCCTCCTGCTGTGCATTATTTCTTTTTTATTCTTTCTCTAACATATGTTATTTATGTATCAATTTTGTCTTTTATTTTGCTGTTGTATTGCTATGTGTGTACGGCGGGACATCGAGGGAGAGTAGCGTAGCTTAAATGTGGTCTGGGTCCCCCCTTGTTTGCAAATATACATATATTATTATTATTTTTTTTATATCATTGTATTTTATATTATTTGTTTTAGATTTATTTTGTGGGTGTTGGACGATCGAAGTGTGCGCGGGAGATGCCTATTGGTGGCGATGAGGTTCGAAACCATCACACCGCGTCTCCCGCGGAGCGAAAAGAGAAGGATGGAGTGCCGCATCAGTAAAAGTGTGACAGTCCATTATTTCTGCCTACCCTTTCGGGGAGACGGCGTGATGGTTAGTTAGTTAGTTAGTTACTTTTTAACGTAAGTCCCGCATGGACGGGGGACGGGCCTAGGGAGTGCACGAGTGAAGCTGACGAAAGGCGCCGCTGCGCCTATAACAGCTTCGGTTAAGCGGAGGGAGCCCTCTATGGCTCGGCCATATATATGTCCATGCATTCGTTCATGAGGATTTTCCTCCCTTCAGAATAAATAAGAGATTCAAAAGACAGCTGACACATGTTAGAGCGTCTTGGAGAAATCGTATTAGGAGTGCCGACCCCACTTAAAGTGGGAAATGGCAATAGAGTGTCCAACGTTTTCCTGGATAGATTATACGAATTATAATTTCTATTCGCGTCTCCGTAGAACAAAAAGCAGCTACCAAATTACTCCCATTTCGATTACACGACCCATTCTGTTGATCTGCGTCTTATTGAGCGTGGATAATTAGGTCGTTTCTGGCGTATTATTTCGTTCACGACTCACGACCCAGTCGTGTCGCTTATGTAGGAAGTCGCCGTAAAAGTACGTTCGGCCTGTCATAATGACACCACTAAGCATGTAAAATACAAATTTCTAATGAAATTATTGCGAAGTATCTACCCACATAAATTAAATAGTAAAAAAAAACGCTTAATAAAATGCGGTGTTCCCAAAACAACACATTATTTATTGTTTCTTAAACAATGACGTAAAATACTTTGGGAATTAAAAAAACATTGTTTGAACCAATTTTTAATAAAAATAAAAATTTAAATACACGACATGTTTCGGAGGATACCTCCATCTTCATATTTATTAATTTCTATATAAATTGCGTCTTTTCAAATATATGTTTTTTCTAAATTACAATTTTTTCTGAATTATATTATCATCATGTATTATTATTATTTATTATTTTACTGTTAAAAAATAATTGTTAGTACCTACTTACAACAAATAGCCCCGGTTAATTTTTAAATTTGAATCATTGTATCGAATTTTAAATGCGTTTTTTATTAGACTTTCCTTGTTTAGTTTTTGTAATATTTTTACACCTGAAGATGGAGGAATCCTCTGAAACATGTCGTGTATTTTAATATTTTTTTTATTAAAAAGTGATTTAAACAATGTTCTTTTAATTCCCAAAGTAAATCAATATTTTGTTTATTGTTTTTTAAACAATGATGTAAAAGTCCATATTAAATAATTAATACGAATGAAAACGTCTGTTTTCTAGAAGTTTTATTATATTTTATGCGAATGACGTGCCTGTCTAAGACATTATATTTGATAATGCCATAGACATCTGAAACATGTCATTCACATAAAATATAATAAAACTTCTAGAAAACAAACGTTTTCATTTCATGGGAATGCTGGAGAACAACTGCAGCTTCGAAGAGATGGGCATCTCATAACGCATTTCATTAGATTAATCAGGGGATAATTAATATAAATGAAAACGCCTGTCTTCTAGGAGTTTTATTTTATTTTAGATGAAATGATATGTTTCGCCTTTCAAGGCATTTGATAATGCCTTAGTAGGGCGAAACATGTCATTCTTGTAATTTGTCATTTGCTTCAAAGGTGGGTTTTAGGTGAGATCTTTGATGTTCCGCAGCCAGGACAGCTGCCTTCTACCAACTCCCCGACGTCCTTTCACTTTACTCATTAATATCAGTCAAAGGAGGTCGTATTTTTCTCCCCTTAGCACATGACCTAAATATTAGACCTTTCTAATTTTTACACTATACAACAGCTCTCTATTGGCTCTGGCTCTCTGTAGTAGATATGCATTACTGACTGATACGGAGCCACGGTATACGAAACATTTGCGGTATTCTAGAGTCCAGGTTTCGCAGCCATATAGTAGAACATACCATATTCCTTGACAATAATGTAAGACTTTATCATAAACCCTAAATCCCCCCTCGCCCTCTTTCAGAGAGACACTCCGAGCCATACATTTAGCCCCATCATAAAACAACTACCAAATCACATTCCAACAATGTTTCCTACAGACGTAAGAGGAATAGCCATTAGAGCTGAACCTCTGTAAGCCAGAATATTTAAATCCAAGTCCAAGACCATATATAACATATAATCACTCTTTGTCGGAGTTTCAAGTTAAGATTATCGTTGCAAAATAATGTTCTCATTTTATTGAATGCAGCTCGCGCAACTTCAATTCTGCATTTTATTTTAATGTCCGGGTCGAGTTAAGTATAGGTAATGTTGTTTTTTTTTATGTCACGTTGGATAATCTTAAATTTAATAACGAATAACGGGAAGCTGTACGTTTTTTCGGAACACCTTATACATAATTTTCTCGCGTTTTTCTTTGTTTCTCCTATCGAAAACTTCAAATGAATGTTATTTAGTATCCAAGATAGTGATTATCTGCTGTGTGAGCGAGTTTGTACCGTACAGTCGGCGTAGAGGAACAAAGGTCAGACCGTCATACTGAACGCATGTGTTTCGGCGGTGTGCAAATGTGTAGACAGTACATTCTAGCGCAGGGACGGCGAACGACGGACCCGCGGGCCAGAAATTCGATACTGAATTCTGGGTCGTTTTCAGGGATATTTTTCGTCAGCAAACCTTTATTTTAGCTCACCAGTGACTTCCGGTCAGTATTCCGGAAAATCGAATTCTTCGCTGCCTAATTCTACTGACCGGAAGTCGCTTATGGGTTAAGAAAAGGAAAGGTCGCCGCCGAATTCTACTGACCGGAAGTCGCTTATGGGCTAAGAAAAGGAAAGGTCGCCGCCGAATTCTACTGACCGGAAGTCGCTTATGGGCTAAGAAAAGGAAAGGTCGCCACCGAATCCTACTAACCGGAAGACGCTGATGAGCTAAAAAAAATGTCGCCGTCGAATTCTACCTACTGTCCGGAAGTCGCTGATGAGCTAAAAAAAAGGTCCCCATTAATTTTCTTCTAAATAAAAATGTGTCACGATTAAAATTTTTAATGAAAACCCAGCGCTTTTTAAATTTTAATCATATAAATTTGACCCACTTGCGAAAAAGGTTCGCCATCCCTGCTCTAGCGTCTAACTGTACATACTCAGAAACCACCTGCCTTTGTCGATGCCGGAAAGAGGAGCAATTTAGATATTATCCAAATTATAACTAGCCAAATAACCATCACGCCGTCTCCCGCATCCTCAAAGTTCATACATCGTTGTAGGAAAAACTAAAAAATACGTCTGTTTTCTAGAAGCAGCAAAGTTTTTCTATTTTATGTGAATGACATGTTTTGCTTGTCTAAGGCATTATCAAATATGCTATTTATACACACACTTGGAAGAAAGAACCAACCTGCCTTTGGTAATGCCAATCGGAAGAGCAATTGTTTAATTAAATCGTCTCGGATTTGGACATTTTTAGTGTGAGGCAGTTGGCATAACAAATATATAACTTATTTATTGTTTCTATATTATTCCTTTTTCTATTGTTTCTATGTGTTTCATTTATGTGCTGTATTCGCTGTTTGTCACCCCAAATAAATAAATAAATATTACAAATTCTGGAAAGAGTACTGCCTCACTGAAGTCGACATATTTAAGATCCTTCTGAGATACTCGTATGTTATCTTTTAGTTTCAAATCGATATTGTATTTTTGTTTTTTTATACCGTTTTGTGTCTAAACCAAAACGTTTTTCGTTTGTTATGTCTCATTTGTAGAAAAATAAATGAATAAAGAATCATAAATAAATGGAATGCCACATTGTTCTTTCCTGTCAAACTTCTCTTGCTTCCTCTACATTAATGTATCGTGTCATGCACGCACGTCGGTTTCTACGACTCCTCACGTGACCGACATTTAATATTTGATTGATTAGAACGTTTCTCTCGGGCTTCCTTTATTTCTAGTTCCATTTACATTGTTAACATAAACTTTTTTACCATTCATTCTTTCCATGTGTCCAAACCATCTTAGCGACACTTTTCATATTTCGCACGCTTAATAGAACACTAGCTTAACTCAAAAAAGCAAGTTTTGCCCAATCTGACATGAGTCGGTGTTTTAACAAAAACAGTCGAAAAACACGTACGAATGGATAGCGTTAACATTGTGAAAAATAGATGGATAGCGTTAACACAAGCCTCTGTCTAATGTTAACTCAATTATGACCTAAACCATAATCAGTCAGTTTACTACTAAGCGTGCGATTTGTCTAAGAGATCTCTCAAGTAATATATCCGAAATAATAAATAACAATTCACTAACTAACTAACTAACTTACCATCACGCCGTCTCCCCGGAGGGGTAGGCAGAAAGAATGGAACGCCACACTGTTCTCTCTTGATAAACTTCTCTCGATTCCTCTACATTCATACATCTTGTCATGCACGCACGTCGATTTCTCCGACTCCTCACGTGACCGACATTCAATATTTGATTGATTTGATCGTGCCACGTTTTCCTCGGCCTTCCTCTATTTCTAGCTCCGTTCACGCCGTTTACATATACCTTCTTTAACATTCTGTCTTCACTCGTTCTTTCCATGTGTCCAAACCATCTTAATGACCCTTTCCTTATTTTGTTCATAACACTTTCATTCGCACCACATTCACTTCTTATACTTGCATATGTCACTCTATCATATACACATTTGCCACACATTCGTCTTAGAGATCTCATTTCTACTCCATTTATTCTACTTTTATCCTTCTTTTGCCAGTTCCATGCTTCACTTCCATACATAAGGGTCGGCACAAGAACACAATTGTGCACTGCCATCTTAGCTTTTTTGGATAGGCTTTTGTTTGCTATGACAACTTTAAGTGCAATTCACCCTTTTTATATTAAAAGTCTGCTGTGTTCAGAGACAAAACACACGACCAGAGTGCGTTACGTGATATGCGAATATAGAGGAAGCGAGATTCCAACATAATGTTTTTTTATTTATAAAAACAATCACACTACAGTCGCTTGGCAGATGTTGTCTCGAGTTACGATTCCGCTCATTATGATTTACTGCACAATCAAGAGACGAGTTAGCCGGGAAGATGTGTGATTGTGATTCCTCGGATGTGATCACGCACCGCAAGCATTAAAATGTAATCAAATTATATTGCATTAAACCGCTGTGAGAACGGAGAGGTTCGGGCAAATGGGAGGCGAGAGGAAGTGACCAGTTAGATGGGATTATTATTTCGAATGCTAATTATATAATGATGAATGTGATTTTCTCTGTGGGTAACTAATAAAATATATTTATTTATATATAGAGTATATTTCTCGTTAATAACAGCACACATATTTTACGTAAATAACCGAAGATTAAACTAACTAACTAACTAACTCTAACCCCCCCCCCCCCAGCTAAGGGAAGGTGACCCCTACAGAAAAACCCATCAGAGAAGGCAACGGGAAACCACTCTGATTATCATTCCCAGGAAATCACTATGGCGAGAAAACCCAAAGAATGTCCTGGCTGCGCAACATTAGAGAGTGTACCGGAATGAGGACGGTGGATGACCTGTTTCGGGCAGCGCAGGACAGGGAGGTTTTCGCCGGAGTGATCGCCAACGTCGGGGGGACCTGACACGGCACAAGAAAAAGAAGAAGAACTAACTAACTAACAGGGTAGGCAGAAAGAATGGACTGACACACTTTTACTGATGCGGCGCTCCATCCTTCTCTTTTCGCCCCGCGGGAGACGCGGTGTGATGGGTTGCGAACCTCATCGCCACCAATAGGCATCTCCCACGCACACTTCGATCGTCCAACACCCACAAAATAAATCTAAAACAAGTAATATAAAATACAATGATATAAAATAAAATAAAAATAATTTAACACAAAATGTTATTTTTAGATCGTGTACATATTGACTATTTAATTTATGTTCCACGAATCCACCGTTTTTTTAATTTAGCACATAATGTATTATATAATAATAACACATAATGGTTTTTTTCGATGTTGCACATGTTGACATGGACGATCCGGACTTTTGTGTTTATTTAATTTATGTGTCACGTATCCACCGTTTTTTAAATTAGCTGTAATTAGGCACTTAACCAGCAAGAACTTAAAAATAATATTGAAGAAATTATTCAAATTGTCATTGGAACAAATAAAAAATTCATTTATACACCTGTCAAAATTCTTTATAAAAACGATAAAACTAATATAATTTTAACAGCAAAACAGTACAAACATATTACGTGTCACAATTAACTATTATAAAGTGCGGCAACAGTTAAATTGACCGAAACAATTCACTTATACACGAAATATCTCCAAATTTACAGGAGCACCACATGAACCAAACCAAATTTTCAAAATCCATAGAATAATAATCCGAAGATTAAATCAAGTAAAAAAAGTCTTAAACCAGTCTGTCGATGCCAGCAAGCCTGGCGAAACCGGTCGCTGTAGAAATAAAGACTAAAATAATGTGGAAATAGTGGAAAAAACATGGTTTTATTTCATTATAATTTAAAATGAACTTCCATCAAGAGATTTCAATAAAATCATTTGATTATCTAAAAAAGCTAAAAGGCAGTGCACAATGGTGTTCTTGTACCGAACCTTATGTATGGAAGCGAAGCATGGAACTGGCAAAAGAAGGATGAAAGTAGAATAAATGCAGTAGAAATGAGATCTCTTAGATGAATGTGTTGATACTCTATGTATGATAGAGTGTCGAATGAAAATGTAAGAAGTTAATGCGGTGCGAATGATAGTGTTATGACCAAAATAATGAAAAGGTCATTAAGATGGTTTGGACATATGGAAATAATGAATGAAGAAAGAATGGTAAAACAATTATTTGTTAACGATGTAAATGTAACTAGAAATAGAGGAAGACCAAGGAAAACGTGGCACGATCAAGTAAATCAAGTATTGAATGTCGGCCACGTGAGGAGTCGGAGAAATCGACGCGCGCGCATGACTAGATGTATGAATGTTGAGGAAGCGAGAAAAATATGTCAGGAAAGAAAAGTGTGACAGTTCATTCTTTATGCCTAACCTTTCGGGAAGACAGCGTGATGGTTAGTTAGTTATTTAGTTATAAAACGGCGATAGATTAGCTACCTATCACATGTCACGAGAATCACTTCGATAGCTATAATAATACCTATCCTTTACATCGATTTGGCTCATGTTGTCATGATGTAAAAAGCGATTCAACAAAACAATAATAATAATAATTTAGTATTAACAATCAAAAAACTAACAAGAGAACCACCATGTTTTAAGATTTATTGTCTTTCAATTAACATAGAGAAATATTTTATGTAGTTTCCTCATTAATATTCAACGCATGGTTACTAAATATATTCAGTATGAGCCATCACCATTCAATTAACACTGTCTAGAGCTATAGAACGTGTCCCGCACGCGATAAACCGAGAACAATAAATTATACTTTACAATATTTTCATACGCTTATTGATATTTTTGTGCTCACACACAATAAAAATAACATTGTTCAACAGTGTATTTAGGTAGTATGTTTACAAGAGATGGGCGAGTGGAGAGGGATATTGAAAGAAGGGTTGGGGCAGGCTACAAAGTGAATGGTTCACTTAAAGTTGTCATTGCAAACAAAAACCTATCAAAAAAAGCTAGAATGGCAGTGCACAATTGTGTTCTTCTACCGACCCTTATGTATGGAAGCGAAGCATAGAACTGGCAAAAGAAGGATGAAAGTAAAATAAATGCAGTTGAAATGAGATCTCTTAGAAGAATGTGTGGATACTCTGTGTATGATAGAGTGCCGAATGAAAATATAAGAAGTGAATGCGGTGCGAATGATGGTGTCATGAACAAAATAATGAAAGGATCATTAAGATGGTTTGGACATATTGAAAGAATGTATGAAGAAAGAATGGTAAAAAATTATATGTTAATGATGTAAATGGAACCAGAAATAGAGGGAGACCGAGGAAAACGTGGCACGATCAAATAAATCAAATATTGAATGTCGGCCATGTGAGGAGAGAAATCAACGCGCGTGCATGACACGATGCATGAATGTTGAGGAAGCGAGAGAAATATATCAGGAAAGAAAAGTGTGGCAGTCCATTCTTTCTGCCTACCCCTTCGGGGAGACGGCGTGATGGTTAGTTAGTTAGTTAGTTTGTTCAACAACGGAAGCACTGGATATTTTTTTAAGTAAGATGTAATATATTATATAACGCAACCTTCGTGGCCGAGTGGTAAGAGCATTGACTGCCACCCCAAAGGCTCCGGGTACGATTCCCGGCGAGGGCAGTGTGATTGTCACACGGTCTTTGGTCTGGTGTAGAATTCACGTGACAATAAAATGGCGATAGATAAGCTACCTGCCACATGTCACGAGAATATATGTCCAAACCATATTAATGATCCTTTCATTATTTTGTTCACAACACCATCATTCACACCGCATTCACTTCTTATATTTTCATTCGACACTCTATCATACACAGAGTATCCACACATTCGTCTAAGAGATATCATTTCTATTGCACTTATTGTACTTTCATCCTTCTTTTGCCTGTTCCATGCTTCGCTTCCATACATAAGGGTCGGTTTGCGATGACAACTTTAATTGCACCATTCACTTTGTTGCCTGCCACAACCCTTCTTTCAATATCCCTCTCCACTCGCTCATCTTTTTTTAACATACTACCTAAATACACGAACTCATCTACTTGCTCCAAATTTTCACCATGCACACTAATGTTGCAGACTGTCATGATTTCTTATTTTTCAAAAATCATTACCTTGGACTTTTTCACATTCATCATCAACAAGAAGAAGGTGTTGGGAAAACGATGTATGAGGTGTAGAATATCGAACTACGAAATAAGAAATAAATGTAAGACAGATTATTAGATGTTTTGAACGTTGGAACGAATGCTTGGGAAAATTATGGTTTAAAAGTTGTATACAAGCAGTGTGAATGAAAAAAGAAGCCGAGGACGTCCGAGGAAAACATAGAATGATCAAATGAATCAATTATTAAAAGGCGGCCATATTCTAAGTCGGAAAAATCAATGCGCGTGTATGTTACGATGTATAAAGGTAGAGGAATCCCGAATGGTATGTCAGAATTTAATTAAATCAAATCAGGTTATTTTCTCAAAAGATATTACAAACATCAATATAGTTTAAGACATCTATTGAGAACAGGTAAAATATAATAAATATACGAGTATAATACCAGGAACGCACGAGCGATGGTTCGACATTAGGAATACAAGATACTCTTCAAAGTCAAGAGTATTTGTCTTCTGAACGTACTTTCACTTATATGAAAGACGTCGATCTCCGAAGCGATCATGTTCAGCAGTTTGATTGCTCTCCCCACCGGCATCACCAGAGGCAGGTTGGTTCTGCATGCTGGGAGATAAAACAGTCTGTGCTGACGCTGTCTAAGATTACCATCTGGAACATAAAGATGGATAGCCTCCAAGATATCGGAGTTCTCAAAGAATCCCCTGATAAGTCTGAAGAAATGGGTAAGTGTACACCCATCTCTTCTTATCTGCAAACTACTGGTCCCCAGCATGCCCAAGAGGAATTCAGTGGGATTAAGCAATGTGGTAGTCCATCCAACGCCTATCCCACTGGAGTAACGGCGCGATGGTAAGTTTGTAAGTTAGTTACAAATATAATTTGTATATTTTCTTCTGATTTAGGTATAAAAAACTAATTTAAATTAAATATAACTTGTTTATAGTTTCAGATTAAAATTTTAAATACAGAATAAAAACTCTTTGCAAATAGCACAAACAGTTCTAAGCATAATTAATAAAATAAAAAAAACATGCACAGTATAATTTGAATTTGGTCTAAATCCTTCCTCCTGCTAAACCGTTTTTTATTCGCTTAACACATTACGTGAAGGTATTTCGGGACGTTGAAAACAATACAAAATAAGAATAAAGTAATTAATACGAATAATACGTAAGAATTCTGCAAGATTCATTTTATTTTATGGGAATGACCTGGTTCCTTGGGCGGCCTCTGCAATTTCCGCCCTCAAACATTATTATTATTATTATGATTTGTATTTTAAGTGCGCCGTTTTGTAAAATCAATTACTCCAAGGGCGCACTAGGAAATGACTGACCGAACAGTGCAGTCTTCAGAAGTTTCTTAAATTTAACGTCACTATCCTCATACTTAATACTAACATGGAGGCTATTCCCCGCCAACGGACCCGCAACGCTGAAAGCACGATCATAGAAACATCCTTTATTGGCTCTGACTGGAATTGTTGTTTGCACTTGTTTCTACTGATCGGAGTGAACGTTGCCTCTCCGTTGGTATGGGTGTCACGCAAAGGTCCGATATATACGCTGGCGCTCTCTGGTGTCGAGCCTTAAACACTGTCAAACACAATTTATATTTTACTCGCTCGCTCTCGGATTTTAAGCCAGTGAAGATCCTTCAGGAGCGGCGTGATATGAGAGTATTTTTGTTGCCCCATAATCAATCGGGCAGCAGCATTGAATACGCTTTGTATTCTGCCTAATTGATTGTTTGGCAATCCAGCGCACATTTCGTTGCAAAAATCTAAACGTGACACTACAAAAGAATTTACGAGGGTCCTAGCTTCACCAACAGGTAAACATCTCCTTATATGCTTTAGCTGTCTCAGTTGGAAGAAACCAGACTTAACAAGCCCTGATATGTGCGTATTGTAAGACAGATTGCCATCTAAATGAAAACCTAGAAACTATAAACTCTTTGAAGGAGATATTTCTATCCCTCCTATTTTCATAGGGTCAGAATCTAGAAGATGTTCTCGCCGAGGAGAGACCACCCACATGAGTTCTGTTTTTGTGGGATTTATTTTAACCATTCCCTCTGCTATAGTAATAAGTAGGCCCGGATGCCTAATGTGAGTAGATATATATAACTCATCTATGAGAGTAGGCTGACTTTTCGTGCGCATATCGAGAAGATTCGTGGCATTGCACTGAGGATGTTGGGGTTCATCGTCCGGACCGGAAGAGTTTTCAGGGATCCCAATGTGCTCAGAGTCCTATACAACGCATTGGTTCGGAGCAGACTCGAAAGTGGTTCTGTGATATGGAGTCCTCACGAGGCAGATATTCCGTTATGCTGGAGATGGTTCAGAAAAAATTTCTGAGGTATCTCTACATGAGGGAGTATGGTAGTTATCCATGGCTCTATCCCACGGCATTTCTTTTGGGAATGATCGGAACCAATTCTCTACAGCTTCGAAGAGATGGACATCTAATAACCCATTTCTTCAGATTAATTAGGGGATACTTCGATAACTCGGCCGTACTGGATGATGTTGGGCTTTTTGTCCCCGATAGATATCTTTGACAGCGACAGCACAGATTGTTTTACCTACCGGCCGCCAGAACCAATCTGCCTCTAGTGACACCGGTGGGAAGAGCAATAAGTCTGCTGAATGCGGTCTCCTCGGAGATCGACGTCTTTCATGTTAGTGAAAGTACGTTCAGGGGACAGATACTCTTGACTTTGGAAAGTATCTTGTCTTCCTAATGTCGAACCATCACTAATGCGTTCCTGGTATTATGGTGCATGTATATAATATTTTATATGTACTCAATAGATGCCTTAAACATTTATGCTGTTTGTAATGTCTTTTGAGTAAATAAACTGATTTGATTTAATTTGATTTGATGTTACGAATATAACCTATCCAGTTTGCTCGTTGCTAGGCAATCCTTTTAAGCATTTGACTCGTTTCTCTGGCCCTTTTCACAATCTCGCTGTTTTGGATGTGTTCTGACTAATGGACCCACATCTTGCTTCTCTTAGACAAATGTCTACTCTGTATTTGATAGAGTGCCGAATAGACACATCGGGTGGTGGTCAATGGGATAGAGCGCTTGGATCCAGATCCAGGGGACTTGGGTTCAAGCCTGGACACGACCAGATTCCTTCTTCATAGTAATGAGCTATTTCTGCTCATATTGAAGATTGTAAAATAAATTCTAATATCATTGATTTAAATCCTTGGTGTTAGTCTTTTTTATATATAATTAAGAAGTAAATGCAGTGCGAATGATGGTGTTATGAACAAAATAATGAAAAGATCATTAAGATGGTCTGGACACATGGAAAAATAATGAAAAAAGAATGATAAAAAATATGTTAGCGATGTAAATGGAACTAGAAATAGAAGAAGATCGAAGAAAACGTGGCACGATAAAATAAATTAAATATTGAATGTCGGCCACGTGAGGAGTCAGAGAAATCGACGCGCTTGCATGACACGATGTATGAATGTTGAGGGAACGAGAGAAATATGTCAGGAAAGAAAAGTGTGGTAGTCCATTATTTCTGCCAAACTCTTAGGGCGTAATGGTTAGTTAGTTAGTTAGTTATATTGTTTTTTTATTATAAAAATGCATTTTTAAGTTATCCGCATGCTAAGTGTTAAAAACAGACGTTCTTAATTCCACTCTGGGTGTTATGCCTATGCATCTTTGACTATAATATTCAAGATGTTATCTGTCAAGTGACCTGAGCGATGCAAATATTATAAGTAGTTCATTTTTTTAATTTAATCAACATATTTTAACGGGATTTTTTTATGAAAAAAAATAATAATATGTCCGTATCAGTAGCCTAAACCCTTTTTTGCTCATTATCATCAGCATCGAAACAAAAACTAACAGGAGTAGGCAGAACAAATGGAACGCCACACTGTCATGTCGTGACATACGAGGTCTGTTCAAAAAGTATCGCGAATTTTGAATTTCCGCTGGCTACGTATATTTGATTTTTGATTTTTTTGTAGCGTTATGTTGGTACTCATGTCCCTTACTTATGCTGACAAGGTCGGCCATTTTGAATGTTTAGTTAATTTTTGACAGCTGTTTTGCTTGGATGTGTTTTGGCTCGTCTTCGATTTCTGCCTATTCCAAAAAATGGATCAAAGAATCTGTATCAAATTTTGTGTGAAAAACAAAATAAAGTGCGCGGACGCATTTCGAATGTTGACTGTGGCATATGGTGAAGCTACCTTGGACCAAAGCAACGTTTATCGGTGGTACAAAATGTTCTCAGAGGGCCGAGAAGATATGAACGACGAAGAGCGTGCCGGACGCCCGAGCACGTCAACAACAGACGAAAACATTGATAAAGTGAAGAAAATAGTATTAGCCAATCGTCGAATCACCGTTAGAGAAGTTGCTGCGGACCTAAACATATCGATTGGCTCGTGCCATTCGATTTTAACCAATGATTTGGGCATGAGTCGGGTCGCCGCGAAATTCGTGCCAAAATTGCTCAATTTCGACCAAAAACAGCATCGCGTTAACATTGCTCAGGAGATGTTGGACTCGGTCCGTGACGACCCAAATGTGCTCCAGAGGGTCATAACTGGTGACGAATCATGGGTTTATGGTTATGACGTGGAAACCAAAGCTCAATCATCCCAATGGAAGCTGCCGCATGAGCCAAGACCAAAAAAAGCGCGCCAAGTTCGGTCGAACGTGAAGGTTTTGCTCACAGTTTTCTTCGATTGCAGGGGCGTGGTGCATCATGAGTTCTTGCCACAGGGTAGTACGGTCAATAAGGAATATTACCTGCAAGTTATGCGCAATTTGCGCGAAGCAATCCGCCAGAAACGCCCGGATTTGTGGAAGAACAAAAACTGGCTTTTGCACCATGATAACGCCCCTGCTCACACATCGTTGCTTGTGCGCGAATATTTGGCCAAAAACAACACAGTAATGGTGCCGCAGCCACCGTATTCCCCAGACCTGGCCCCCTGTGACTTTTTCCTGTTTCCAAAACTGAAGAGGCCCATGAAAGGACGACGCTACGCCACGATTGAGGAGATAAAGACGGCATCGAAGGAGGAGCTGAACAAGATCACAAAAAATGATTTTTTTAAGTGCTTCGAGGATTGGAAAAAACGTTGGCATAAATGTATTATATCCGAGGGGAATTACTTTGAAGGGGACAAAATAGATATTCATGAATAAATAAATACTTTTTGAAAAAATATAAAATTCGCGATACTTTTTGAACAGACCTCGTACTTCTCTAGATTCCTCAACATTCATACATCTTGTCATGCATGCACGTCGATTTCTCCGACTCCTCACGTGACCGACATTTAATATTTTGTTGATTTGATCATGCCACGTTTTTCTCGGTCTTCCTCTATTTCTAGTTCCATTTACATCGTTAACATATACTTTTGTACCATTCTTTCATCACTCATTCTTTCCATGTGTCCGAATCATCTTAAAGATCCTTTCATTATTTTGTTCATAACACCATCATTCGCACCGCATTCACTTCTTATATTTTCATTTGACACTCTATCATACACAGAGTATCCAGACATTCGTCTAAGAGATATCATTTCTACTGCATTTATTCTACTTTCATCCTTCTTTTGCCAGTTCCACTTTTATTTTTATTAAATAATTTTTTTACTATATTTTTACACTTGAAGATTATCCTCGGAAAGGTGTCGTGTTTTTTTAAAAATATTTCTTATTAAATAGTGGATTAAATAATGTTTTAAATTTTCTAAGTGACCTCGATAAATTAAACAAATAATTAAAATCAATCTCAAAAATGTTTTACTTTTGTATAGTAAATTACAGGATTTTATTCATCGGTAATAACCTCCCCTACAACCTCCTGTACGAAATAGGTTCAAAAACGAAAAAATACCCTGTATACGTATATTTAAAAAAATTTAAATAATTAGTACTTACTTTGTATTTAGGCATTCGTCCAGACACCGTAGATTTGTACTGATTTTCTTACTGGTTTTCTTAGAGTCCAGTTTGCTTACCTGAAAAAAAGTAAGAAAAAATACGTGATTGACAAGTGTGTGATAAACATATTAGGAAAGAAAAATGTCACTCTATCAGTCAGAATGAATATATTTATAACGAGCTAATCACGCCTACACTAATAAGAATGCATAATGCATTGGCTAAAAATTTTATATAAGAGTATTCATATGTTACGTACTCGTGTAATAAATTATTATGTATTCTACATAGGGTCAAAGCACCAATGAATGACCGTTTAAGGTTCAGCTTGTACTGAAATCCACATTAAAGGCATTAATTTCATTATTTTAGTGTACAAAATAAAAGAAAACAATAAAAACCCATTGACTTCTCTAAATTCTCTAACTTTTTTTTATTGAAATATGAGTATTACTATTAAAATTAATATTTCTCTAAAAAAATAGCACAATCACCAGTAAATGACCACTTCAGTTTATATTGATACAATACATAGATTTTGTTACATTGTCACATTATGAAACACCCTAACATATAAAAATATGTAAATATTCAAAGAATTGCATAAGAAATAACATTAACAAAAACACTAAGCACACTTTTCCTTATAAAAAACTACTAACAATCTCAAAACAACAACGGGAAGACGCACTTTTACCGTTTGACAAGGCACAATTCAAAACTGATAGTTTTGTTTCTTACCAACAGTTGTCTCTGCCTACCTCTTTTGTCATAGTTTCTTGGGATTAAAGTTTTTTAACTGGACACATAGAGTAATTCTTATTATATTTTGTTTTATTAACCAACGGTCATTTACTGGGGGGCGGTCAAATATTACATAATACACAAATGAGACATAACAAACGAAAAACATTTAAGCGGCTCATTTGGACACAAAACCGTGTTACAAAGACAAGATAAAAACACCATGAAATCAAAAAATCAATCATATCAGAAGGAACCCAAATATGTCGAAGTCAGTGAGGCAGTACACCTTCCAGAATTTGTAATATTTTTTTAATGAATACTACCTCACTGACACAAAAAATGTCCAAATCCGAGACGATTAGATTCAATGTCCGAATTGCTCTTGCTACTGGCAACACCAAAGGCAGGTTGATTCTGCGTGACGGAGCAAAGAACAATTGATGTCAGCGCTGTCGCAGGTAATTATCAGGACCAAAAATACGTATTTGCTTCAGAATATAGGGGTTGCCCCGAATCAGTTTGAAAAAATGAGTTGACATTAATCCTTCCCTCCTCAGTTCGAGGGAGTTATACCCCAGCATATCTAAGCGAAATGCCGTTGGATAGAGCCAAGGATATATACTCTCTCATGTAGAGGGCTCTCAAGAATTTATTTTGAACCCTCTCCAACAAGAGAGAATACTGAGCCTCATGAGGACTCCATATCACGGAACCTCCCTCGAGCCTGCTTCTGACTAAGGAGTTATAAATGTTATTTTTTCCCGGTGCCGTGCCAGGTCACCCCAACGTAGGCGAACACAACACCAAAGGCATCTCTGTCCTGCGCCACTTTGAACAGGTTCTGAACTCTTGTCATTCCTGTCCATTCGTTTATGTTCCGCAGCCTGGACAACTGCTTATATCCATTAATATTATTATTATTGTTTTGTTGAAAAAAACTCCTTACATCATTCATAGAACGCATGGAGGAAGAAAAAATGGTTAAGAAAATATATATGTGAGAAAAATATATATAGAAAATATAAGATGTGAATGGAGTTCGGAATTGAAGTATACCGAAGAAAACATGAATGTGCGTGTATGACTCGCTGTATGAATGTGGAGGAAGCTAGAGAGGTGTGTCAGGATAGAGCAGTGTGGCGGTCGATTAGTTAGCTCAAAAAGTATTGTGAAAATATAATGTTTTGTGTGAAAATGTAATGTTAAAAGAAAATGATAGAGTGCCGCATCGGTTAAAGTGTGGCAGTCTATTCTTTCTGCCCATCCCTTTGGAGAAACGGCGTGATGGTTAGCTAGTTTGCATATTTATATATAGGTGGAGGTGCACAGCAATAATGTAACGAGTATAATATGATAGTGTGGCATTCAACCCTCTAAACCTACCGGTTTGCATAATTGTTTATAAGTATTTTTTAACTACTAACAGACAATTCACTGCACATTATATATTCCAATAGCACATTCCACGTTTAAAATTTAAAATTATAGTATAAATACACGCATTTATAAGTATAATGGTTTTCTTAGGCCATAAAAATGTTCGAATAAATGTATATTTAAATTTTATTACAGTAAAGAATGGTAATGATATTTTAATACAGAAGCTTGCTATGTTTATAGAATATAATTATTTGCTTGTATTATGTGATATCAATGTATTGATAATTATATTAGATATATTCCGATGACCTTCGTGGCCGTGTGGTAAGTTCTTTGGCTGCCACACCGAAGGTATCGGGTTGAATTCCCAGCGAAGGCGATGTGATTGTCACACTGTCTTTGGTCTGGTTTAGAATTTACTTGAAAACAAAATGACGATAGAACGATAGATTACCTACCTATCGCCATACTGTTTTTCCACTAAGTTCATTTTATTATGTATATGTGTATACATTATTAATATTTAAAACCCTCATATCTGTATATTTAGTGTATTGGAAATTAATTCTGTAATGCTATTGATATTAATAAACAAAAAAACGAAATAAATGAATTTCTTCTACTTTCGCCATACTTTGTGTTGTAGATGTTTTATTTGTCTTTTTCTTTTTATACCTTCTTCTTCTTCTTTGCTAGCCTTCTTCCCTCCACTGCTGGATATAGACCTCTTCCAATTTCTTCCACTCGTCTCTATCCTGCCCCCTTTGTATCCAAGATTTTCTAACCCTTTGATAATATCATCGGTCCATCTCATCGGTGGCCTTCCGACACTTCGCCTATTTTCCCATGGTCTCCAACTGAGTATCCTGGGTGCCCATCTGTTGCCACTCTGTCTAGCCAAGTGTCCAGCCCATTGCCATTTAAATTTTGCCACTCGGTCCATGACGTCATCAACCCTGGTGCGGCGTCTGATTTCTTCATTCCTTATGCGGTCACGCAAGCTCACACCAAGTATCTGTCTTTCCATGGACCTCTGTGTACACTTGAGCCTGTGGACACTTTTTGCTGTAAGAGTTGTTTATATACTTTGTATTAATAACTTTAAGAGTTTTATATACTTTGTATTAATAACTTTAAAAAATATATGAATTAAATATCAGACATGTTTCGGACAACCCGGTCCTTCCTCGAATTTTATAACATACTTAGGAAATTAAAATGAACTTTGTTTAATCCACTAATTATTAAAAAAACACGACAAGTTTCGGAGGACACACTTCAGGTGTAAAAATAAAATAAAAACTAAAAAAAGAAAGACTAATATAGAAACGCATTAA
Source organism: Lepidostoma basale (assembly GCA_022606425.2). Lineage (NCBI taxonomy): Eukaryota > Metazoa > Arthropoda > Insecta > Trichoptera > Lepidostomatidae > Lepidostoma > Lepidostoma basale. The sequence goes on along the minus strand of JAHDVF020001114.1, from coordinate 73,181 downwards.
AAATTCGATAAAATAATTTTATAATATTTTAAATATCTTTATAATTTCACTGAGGAAGGACCGGGTTGTCCGAAACATGTCTGATGTGTAATTTTAATATTTTTTAAAGTAAGTGTTGTATATACAAAGTTTATAAAAAAGAAAAAGGAAAATGAAATAAATGAAATTTTTCACGAGCTTATTTTTCTAAACTAATCAATATTCATTGTGTTTTTTAAATTATCATTATATATTATATTAAATCACAGTAAGTGCAAGCAGTTTATAACATTTTATTGCAGTTTTATCTAATAATTAAGAGTTAAAATAATATATCATCCTTATAAAAAATCAAAAATCCAGTTTCTGGGTAAATAGGAGAAAAACACCTTTTTACACTTTTTTTTTGTAAATGATATAAAATCTATTTTCTACTTGACCCCACAAATGTTCATGGGTGCAAGAATATCCAGCACTAAATTATTTTTTTCAATTCAATTGCGGCTCGTAATATATTATAAAAAAAATTGAAAAATAAAATAATCCAAAAAAATGTTAAACATGGAACAAACTAGCAGAAAACATGGACCGCCCCACTGTTCTTTCCTGACTTACTTTTCTTGATTCATCAACCTTCATCCGCGCTTTCCTCGGTCTGCTACTTTTTCCAGTTCCATTTACAGCGTTAACATTTTTTTTACCATTCTTTCTTCATTTGATATTTCCATGTGTCCAAACCATCTTAATGTTCCTTTCATTATTTTGATTCATTCACACTGCATTCACTTCTTACATTTTCATTTGACACTCTACACATATTTTCCCCACATTCGAATAAAAGAGAAAAATTTTCAATTGGTCGCCATCTTGTTTAAAAACAAAAATATATAAAATCGGCTACGCTTAACGATAACTACATTTATACAAATTAAAATAAACTTTGATTTTATTTTTTTCAGTTAACCCATTTTTGAGAAATCGATGCGACCGTGGAGAAAGATTTTATTTTAAGACTCTATTGCAACGCTGATAACTTTGTTACTATTAAATTTTTTTTAATAAAAAAATATTCAAACTAGATTGAATGTACAACTAACTAACCATCACGCCATTTCCCCGGAGGGGTAGGCAGAGAGGATGGATCGCCACACTGGCCTGTCCTGGCACACCTCTCGGGCTTCCTCCACATTCATACATCGCACCATGCACGCACGTCGATTATTCCGACTTCGAATGTGGCCGCCTTTTAGTAATTGGTTAATTTGGTCATGCCATGTTTTCCTCGGTCGTCCTCGGCTTCTTTTCCCACTCACACTGCTTGTGTACAACTTTTTAACCATTCTACTCTCATCCATTCGTTCCATATGTCCGAACCATCTCAGGGATCCTTTTTTAATTTTATTCATGATGTATTTTATTGAATGTATTTATGTATATATATGTATTTTATTGAATGTAAACTTAATAAAATAAATGCTAGAGAATGATCGAATGCTATATGTGGTCTGTTTTATTGTATGGATGTGAAACGTGGACCTTAAAAGTTAACTCAGACTGGAAGCATTTAAAATGTGGCTCTATAGCCGAATGCTAAGAATTCCTTGGACAGACATGGTTACCAATACCGAAGTCCTGAGGCGAGCTAGAGTTGACAGGTAACTGTTATAAACTATCAAGGTTCGGAAGATATCACATCTGGATCATGTACTGTGTGGGGAAAAGTACCACCTTCTCTAACTGATATTGAATGGGAAAATTGAGGGACGCCGAGGGCCCAGTAGGAGACAGATGTCCTGGATCACTTATTTTTTCGGTCGTCTCAGTGACTATCCCCCTTAATGCGCCCTTGAGGTGATTACATCACGAAAACGGCGCTTTAAAAGTTGGCATATTAGTATTATTCTTAAAGTGAAATGGCAGGACAAACGGACAAATGACAGCATACTTGCTGAGGCCAATATGACAAGTATTGAGGCTGCCATTATCCAAAAACAACTGCGCTGGGCTGGACACGTCGTTAGAATGCCTGAGGCAAGACTACCAAGAAAGATTATGTACTCTCAGCTTACCCAAGGAAAACGCTCACACGGTGGCCAGAGGAAGCGCTTTAGCGACTCCCTTTAAGGAAACCTACAAAAGACTAGAATCGACTGTGATTGCTGGGAAAATACTGCAGAGGACAGACCTAGGTGGAGAACAGCAGTACATAAAGGCACACAAGACTCTGAAGCACAGCGCAGAGACGACGCCGCTGAGAGGAGGAGGAGGAGAAAGGAGAGTCCACTGGGAGACGGTGAGGGCTCCATTATAGGCGCCTTCCCCTGCCCCTGATGCCCCAGAATATGTGGGTCCAGGATCGGGCTCTTCAGTCACATGCGGACCCACAACCGTGAAGGACAGTCTTCCTCGGACACGAGGGGCAGCCGATGATGATGATTATAATTATTACATATATGACGGTTATGCGTGGGACAGTGTTCTAGAGATTTTGGTCCATTCCCCCGCCACTGGGCTCCTTAAGCATGCCTTAAAATGGAGAATGTCTAATCCGTGGTTGAAATAAAAAAAACTGGATAACTGCACAACTGGATTTTGCGTTTTCAAAATTAGTGTCCGAATCAGGTTTCTTAAAAATATAATGTGCAGTGGTACATACAAATACATGTACTTAAAGCTACGTAAAAACTCGATATAGGAATTCAATAACCCCTCATTGACCACAAGCATAAATATTTTTTTAATTCATAAAATAAAAACGGAAATGAGATCGCTTAGAGCAGAGGTTCCCAAACTTTTTTGTCCCGTAGACTCGGGGTAGTCTGGGAGTTACTGATATAAATATTAATCTTGAAGAAAGGCAGATGAGATGGTAGCGTATATAAAATGGAGACTACCTGGACCATGGCAGGCGAAAAGCCAATTAGAGAACAAGTCGCTAGACACAAATGGCAGTGGATCGGTCACACTCTGAGACGGAACCCAGCCTGCATCGCTCAGGGCGCACTAGACTGGTCCCCTATGGGGAGAAAGAGGAAGCGAGGCAGACCTAGAGCCACCTGGAGAAGAGCCCTGTAGGACGAGGTTAAAGCAGCAGGCCTTACTTGGGATGATGTTAGGCATCAGGCATACGATAGAGTCAGGTGGATAAGGTTTCTTGAGGCTCTATGCACCACGGAGGTGTGACAGGACAAAAAGAAGATGAAGAATGTTGAAGTATCATAGTGTTTCAGCCAAAACAACTGAATATTTAGAAATATGGCTAAATTATCAATTAAAAAGAAACAAAATCCAAATCAGAAATGCAGTCTGCACAAGACACGGAAGCGAATGAAGGAGGGCTTTGTCCAGGAGTGCGCGGTAATAGACTGAGGAAGAAGAAGAAAAGAAGAGGAAGAATAATAATAAGTATATTTCTAGTCCAAGAATCAATTGTATCTCAATAGAGACGAAGATACAAATTGGAAACAGAATATGGTTGATCAAGGTGTTTACAGGACTTATGACCTGTCATTGGTTGGGTTAAGCGCACGGTTTATGTAATACAACATTCCCCATTCCACATTTTCTTATGACCACCATGTCTGCCAAATTTTTGGATATGTTAATCTGCAACACCACCCTTTGCATGGTAGTTTATTCAATCTGCGTTCAATGCAGCAGCAAGGCTCATTAAAGGCATTCCAAAAAAGTCCCATATAACACAACATCTCAAAGAACTTCACTGGCTTAAAAGTCCAGAAAGAATTCAGTATAAACTCTGCTGGACAGTCTTCAAAGTGCTACATGGAATGGCACCAAGTTATATATCTGAACTCTGTATAACGGACAGCCTAAATTCACGGAAATCCACACTTCGCTCGGCGAACTCCTCAGCAATAGGAAGATTACTTGAGCCGAAGCGTTGCCCCAGTACAAATTTCGGGGATAGAGCGTTCGCGGTAGCCGGTCCATCAGCTTGGAACAATCTCCCTTCACACCTCAGATGCATAAATGATCCGACAGATTTCAGATCTAAATTGAAAACCCATCTTTTTCATATTTCATACCCAATTTAAACATTTATACTTTGTTCTACTATACTTCTAAACCGATTGTTTTTTAAGCGGTCACATTTAGATTTTTAGATTTAAAACACGTCTTAATGCGCCCTTGAGGTGATTACATCACAAAAACGGCGCTTTTAAAAGTTAGCATATTATTATTATTTATTATTATTATTACACACTAAAGCCATCTATGAAGATTGTATTTTAAGCATTAAGCAGAAGATCTTTTTAACACAATGTGAAAGGCTACCGCCATTTAGCGCATTGCTAGAAACCGCCTGGAGAAATTTCTAGTGCCGACCCTGATGTATGGAAGTGAATAATAGAAAAAGAAAAGAAAAATATATTTGATACATACTGAAGTCGCACTGCATATGTATTAGGTATGTTCTAAGGAGGGTTAACGTTCACCAAAGATCTTTTTTTATGATTAATCGATGGGTCGTTTTTTGCTTGCGCAGAAATCAGGTGCATGTATGGTTTATCAATAATGCTAATATGGATGAAAGCCGATTAGGTGCACTCAAAAAACGGCTTTATCAACACTAGACTTATCTGTATGGCTGCTTTTATAAAAAAAAGCGTTCATAAACAAAATAAGGAGTTACTTTATTGGTATGGTAAGGTGGATAGGATAGATTAAAAGATTAACGGATAGAGTAGACATTTTTATGAAGACAACATTAATTTGAAACTTCGACAGAGAATGATCAAATTGTACGTCTGGTCTTTTTACTGTTATATGATGTTGAACCATAATAATAATAATAATAAGTATATTTCTAGTGCCGACCTTTATTATATTATATTTTTAAAAGATTTGTCTAAAATGCCATCAATATCAATCCCTTTTTGTCCCTGATAGATATCTCCAACAGCAACAGCATAGCGTTTTACCTACCAGCCGCCAGAACCAACCTGCCTTTGGTGACACAGGTGGGAACAGCGATTAATCTGCTGAACGCGGTCTCCTCGGAGATCGACTTCTTTCATATTAGTGAAAGTACGTTCAGAAGGCAAATACTCTTAATTCTGGAGAGTATCCAGTCTATCTAATGTTGAACTATCTCTCATGCGTTTCTGGTAGTATACTATACACAATATATTATTTTACCTGTTCTCAATAGATGCCTTAAAAATTAATTTTGTAATAAGCTGATTTGATTTGATTTGATTTGAATATCACAGAGGTCGGTCGTCTTCTCTCCTGGTTCGTATTGCGTTCCTTAACGTAAATCGCTTATCCGAAAACTCATTAATAGATAATTAAATGATGTAATACTTTATCATAAACCCTAAATCCCCCTTCGCCCTCTTTCGGAGGGATACTCCGGGCCATACATTTAGCCCCATCATAAAACAACTACCAAATCACAATCCAACAATGTTTCCTACAGACGTAAGACGAGAATAGCCATTAGAGCTGAACCTCTGTAAGCCAGAAGATCCAAGCCATCAATTTGACTCACGAAAGTGAGTTTAGAGTCCACTGTGACTCCGAGATCTCGCACGCGATCTGAGTTAGATAATCTTGTGCTATTGATAAAACAGCCATTGTGTTATGTATGGAAGTGAAGCTTGGAGTTGGCAGAAGAATGATGAAATTAGGATTAACGCCGTAGAAATGAGGTCACTGAGAAGATTGTCCGGAAAAACAATGTATGATAGAATATCTAATGATGAAGTAAGAAAGGAATGTAAGGCGGATAAATGCGTGGTAAATAAAATTAAGAAAGGGTCACTAAGACAACATAGTTTGGATATATGGAACGCACGTATGAAAACAGAACGGTTAAAAAGATATATGTAAATAGTTTGAATAGAAAAAGAAGTTGAGGAAGCCCAAGGAAGCCATGGCATGACCAAATTAATTATTATAATTACTGAAATACGGCCATATTAGTGAAGGTACGTTCAGGAGACAAATACTCTTGACTTTAGAAAGTATCTTGTCTTCCTAATGTCGAACCATCTCTAATACGTTCCTGGTACTATGTTGCATTTTTATTATATATAATAATATTTTATCTGAACTCAATAGACGCCTTAAACATTTTGCTGTTCGTAATGTCTTTTGAGTTAATAAACCAATTTGATTTGATTTGATGTCAGAAGTAGGAACAATCGAGAGTTATGTCAGGATAGAACAATGTGGCGATCCAACCTCTCTGCCAACCCCTGCGGGGAAACGGGGTAATGGTTAGTTAGTTAGTTATTAATACGCTTACTTTTAAAGCGCCGTTTTTATGATGTAATCACCTCAAGGGCGCATTAAGTCTTGTTTTAAATCTCAAAATCTAAATATGAACGCTTTATCTGATATTCGCGATCGCTTAGAAAGTATAATAGAACATTTTGTTCTTGTATATTTTATACAAATTTTAAATTGGGTATGAAATATGAAAAATATGGGTTTTCAGCTTAGATCTGATATCATTTATGGATCTAAAGTACTATCCACGCAGGACTTACATTAGCTGGAGAATGCACCATTTAATCTAGTTTAATATCAATCCAGATATAAGAAGTGAATGCGGTGTGAATGATGGTGTCATGAACAAAATAATGAAAGGATCGTTAAAATGGTTTGGACATAAGGAAAGAATGCATGAAGAAAGAATGGTAAAAAAATTATATGTCAACGATGTAAATGGAACCAGAAATAGAGGAAGACCGAGGAAAACGTGGCACGATCAAATAAATTAAATATTGAATGTCAGGCATGTGAGGAGTCAGAGAAATCGACACGCGTGCATGACACGATGTATGAATGTTGAGGAAGCGAGAGAAATATATCAGGAAAGAAAAGTGTGGCAGTCCATTCTTTCTGCCTACCCCTTCGGGGAGACGGCGTGATGGTTAGTTAGTTAGTTAGTTAGTTAATTTCAATCCACTTCTATGTCCCAATCTCACAAAACAGAGCAAAATATGGTACATGATTTTATGGCCTATCATACAATTATTTCAGACAGATAATGGTGAGGGTGGAACAGAGTGTGGGATGGGAGAGAAAACTTAGAATGATGAAAAAAATGACGACCTTCGTGGCAGAGTGGTTACGAGCTCTGACTTCCATGCCGAAGGTCCTGGGTTCGATTCCCGGCGATGGCAGTGTGATTGTCACACTGTCTTTGGTCTGGTGTAGAATTCATGTGACAATAAAATGGCGATAGATTGGCTACCTATCACATGTCACGAGAATCAATATAATAGCTAAAAAATAAAAATTGTATGCAGTAATTGGGTCCAAACGACCTGTTGTGTACAAAAAAAAAAAAAAAAAAAAAAAAAATCCTAAGTAAATAGAGAAACAGTCATGGAAACTAGGAAGAGGAACAAAGGGAACCTAACATTTGATGTGTATAAAATAAAAATAAAATTAATCCAAGAGGAAAGAACGGGGCCCGCAAGGTGCCCCCTCTCTCCTGACGAGGAGTCCGACACCCCCTCAAAGAGACGGCTAATTATATAGAAAAAGCTAATTATTTAACAATCCATAAAAATACTTTCAGAATAACTAAGCATGAATGGAATTAGATGATACGGAATCAGTAAAATTTAACGCCACCAAACATGCCATATTGAAGACCTTCATGGCCGAGTGGCAAGTGCAATGACTGCCACACCAAAGTCCCGGGTTCGATTCCCGGGGTTGCATTGTAATTGTCACACCGTCTGGTGTAGAATTCATCTGATAATAAAATGGTTATAGGTAATATAATAATATTATATATATTTTTTATATTAAATTGGATAATTTATAGAGCGCCATTTTTATGGTATACTCATCTCAGAGGCGCTGTAGAAAATGCACCGTTTTATGAACTAGTTAAAAAATAAACATATTTAGTATGAGGGCTGCACCCAACGCAGTAGATCAATCCTTCTTATCAGGAATGAATAATTTGAAAAGGTGCGTTTTGAGTCTAGATCTAAACTCTGACTGATTCTCAATGCACTTAAGGTCTGCTGGTAAAATATTATAAAAATATAACAAAGTACCAGGAACGCATTAGAGATGGTTCAACATAAGGAAGACAAGATACTTTCTAAAGTCAAGAGTATTTGACAAGATATGGGCTGTAGGGCCATCGAAGAACAAGGACACCATTGTGCATAGCCATTTTTGGATAGGTTTTCTGTTCTAACTAACTAACTAACTAACCATCACGCCGTCTCCTCGAGAGGGTAGGCAGAAAGAATGGACTGCCACACTTTACACTTTAATCGATGCGGCACTCCATCCTTCTCTTTTCGCCACCGCGAGAGACGCGGTGTGATGGGTTGCGAACCTCATCGCCACCAATAGGCATCTCCCGCGCACTCTTTGATCGTTCAACGTCTTCATATTGTATATCGTTTTCCTCCACATTCTACCATAAAATATAAAATTTCCATAAAATATATTTGCGCGCCAAATTGTCTTAAAATCAATCTAGCTTATTATTATAAAATGTATGTAAGTATAATGTGTCTATTTATATTCCAAGTACTCACATACCCGAGTACGTACGTAATGTTCTTACTCGCAGCTCAAAACTTGATCATAATTAGTTCCTACTTTCGGATATCTGTGTGTGTCTGTGTGGGCCGGGCTTGCTTGTGTGAGATACGTGTACGCACGGCCGTGTGATTGTCTGGGACGTGGTGTTGGTGTGGTGTGCGCAGCCTCCCTAGAGAACGGTATTACTTACCAGGACAACTTATCAAGAATCAAACTCAACTTGTCAAATATGGTGGCATGTTAAATTGTGATGGGTGTACTGTACACTACTTAGAAAAGAAAACGCAAGACACGTAAAGGTTCAAAAATCTCGAAAATTAATTTTAACAGTTGAAATAAATATTGTAAAACCTCAGTTGATGAAACAGCTGTGGTGAAAAATAAAAAAAAGGATCACTGCGATGGTTTGGACATATGGAAAGCATGGATGAAGGAAGAATGGTTAGGAAAGTATACGTTAACTGAATGGAGTACGTGGAGTCGTGGGAGACCGAGAAAAACTTGGCATAACCAGATTAATCAAATTTTAATTCGGAAGAATCGACGTGTATGTATGACTACCTATATGAATGAGGAATCTAGAGACGTGTGTCATGATCGATCAGTGTGGTGGTATATTCTCTCTGCCTACTCCCTCGGAGAAACGGCGTGATGGTTTGTTGTTTGTTGTTGTTGTTATAACTAAATTAAATAATAACAGTAGAAGGTCGTTGCAGTCAAGACACAGAGATGGCGTGAGGAACACCAGAATAAGAGAGATATGTGAGGTTGAGGATATTATAAGATGGACAGCGAAAAAAGACTGGTACGGTCATGTTCAAAGAATGGACACCACCAGACTCTCCTATATTGCATTGCACAATCAGCCTCATGGGACACGTCCTCGCGGAAGACCTCCTAAAAGATGGAAAGACAGCTGGGAATTTACCTCACAAGAGGAGCAACACTCTGGAGAATAGACCACATAGGTCTACAACAAGGAAGAAGACGAAGACAAACGGCTTTTTATTTTTTAGCAGTTAATACTGTAAAATTCCATTCATCTTCTTCTTCTGATCTAGGGTCTCAAGGAGCCTTCTCCACCTGACTCTATCGCATGCCTGATGCTTAACATCATCCCAAGTGAGGCCTGCTGTTTTGACCTCGTCCTGCAGGGCTCTTCTCCAGGTGGCTCGAGTCTAGTGCGCCCTGAGCGATGCAGGCTGGGCTCAGAAAAGTGACCGATCCACAGCCATTTGCGTCTAGCGACTTGTTCTCTTATTTGCTAAAATTTCATAATGATGTTTTTTTTTATGAATTAAACCATTTCTTGCACCTTTGAGTTTATTTTTCTCGACAGGTTTCGAAAGCTACACCTTCATCATATAAACATTATTGTGGATATTGCAATTGTGGTGGAAGGTTTGGCCAACTTTGTGTCTTGTCCAGGGTTGCCGGGTATTAAATAACACCACACGTGATATTATATCATATAAGACAATTATATTTCAATCGATACATGTTAAGACATGTTTTGTTCTCGTTGTTACCTAATTTGATATTTTTTGTATTAAGATTGATTCGAATAAGTTATTTAATATGGAGTTACTACACCATTTTTGGAAGAAAAAAAAAACAATAAATACGTATTTATAATTATAATTAATATGAATGAAAACGACAGTTTTCTAGAAGTTTTAGTATATTTTATGGGAATGACATGTTTCGATCAATGGTTTAGGCAAAAAAAAAACAAACTAAAAGGCATTTTAAAATAACGCCATCGCAAGACGAAACATGTCACTTATGTAAAATAAAACAAAACTTTTAGAAAACGAACGTTTTCATTAAAATGAAATATTCAAAATGAAGTTTTACAAAATTGGTCAAGAACAATACAAAAAATAACCATTCTTTCCATTTGAACCGACTATTCCGAAAAGTACCTTTTGATACGGTAAAATTCCTAGCACTGCTTCATATTTTGTATATCTAATGGTTGAGCTTCCAGCATGCAACGCGCACGCCGGATTCTTGGTGCCGACACTGAGAACACACGTGTAATGTTGGTTAGCATTGATTGATTAGATGCTATCCGGAGAATATTATTAACAGTATTGTATTAACAATTGTTACGGCCGGGATGCTGGAGATGTTTTGTTTTACGATGCAAGTACGAGCGAGAGAACGATCATCAATCTACCCGTGAACGGAAGGTAGTATGAAAACTTTCAATAAATTAACGTTTTAATTTTAAGTCCATTGTTTTGGCCGAAACATTATGATACTCCAACATTACACACCCCCACACACACACACAAACCATCACGCCGTTTCTCCGCAGGGGTAGGCGAGAGAATGGACCGCCACACTACTCAATCCTGGCAAACCTCTCTAGCTTCGTCCACATTCATACAACGAGTCATACACACACGTCGATTCCTCCGATTTCTAACATAACCAACCTTTAAATTTTGATTAATTTGGTCATGCCACGTTTTCCTCGGTCTTCCTCTTACTGGTTCCATTTACATCATTAACATATAATTTTTTTACCATTCTTTCTTCATTCATTCTTTCCATATGTCCAAGCCATCTTAATGATCCTTTCATTATTTTGTTCATGACACCATCATTCGAACCGCATTCACTTCTTATATTTTCATTCGACACTCTATCATACACAGAGTATCCACACATTCGTCTAAGAGATCTCATTTCTACTGCATTTATTCTATTTTCATCCTTCTTTTGCCAGTTCCATGCTTCGCTTCCATACATAAGGGTCGGTAGAAGAACACCACTGTGCACTGCCATTCTAGCTTTTTTTGGATAGGTTTTTGTTTGCGATGACAACTTTAAGTGCACCATTCACTTTGTTGCCTGCCCCAACCCTTCTTTCAATATCCCTCTCCACTCGCCCATCTCTTGTAAACATACTACCTAAATACACGAACTCAACTACTTGCTCCAAATTTTCACCATTCACGCTAATGTTGCAGACTGTCAAGGTACTTTAACATTATAAACTGTTAAATTTAAAAAAATTATGTATCACAATTGTAGTTTTATTTTTCGCGACAGCTGTTTCATCAACCTATATTGATATCATCAGGTGTTACAATAATATATCAAATGTCAAATTTTAGTGATTTTTCGTGCCTTTATGTGTATTTGTTCTTATGACAATTTGAATAATTCCTTTAAATAGTCCATTGTTTTGCCCGAAACACTATGATACATTAACATTTTAAACTGTTAAATTAAAAACAAAACTTTGTTTTATGTATCACAATTGTATTTTTACTTTTCGCGACAGATGTTTCATCAACCTATGTTGACATCATCAGGTGTTACAATAATATATCAAACGTAAAATTTTCGTGATTTTTCGAACGTTTATGTGCATTTGTTCCAATTTGAAGAATTCCTTTAAATAGTCCATTGTTTTGGCCGAAACACTATGATACATTAACATTATAAACTGTTAAATTATTATTTTTATTTTTTATATCACAATTGTATTCTTACTTTTCGCGACAGCTGTTTCATCAACCTATGTTTACATCATCAGGTGCTACAATAATTTATCAAATGTCAAATTTTCGTGATTTTTTGTACCTTTATGTGTATTTGTTCCTATGTCAATTTGAATAAATTTTTTGACATAATTTTGAAGTTCTTGCAGGAGTTGAGTTAGGTAACTACCTAATTATTTTAATTAACACTAGTAAAAATAAACGATGTAAATGGAACCAGAAATAGAGGAAGACCGGGGAAAACGTGGCACGATCAAATAAATCAAATATTGAATGTCGGCCATGTGAGGAGTCAGAGAAATCGATGCGCGTGCATGAAACGATGTATGAATGTTGAGGAAGCGAGAGAAATATGTCATGAAAGAAAACTGTGGCAGTCCATTATTTCTGCCTACCCCTTCAGAGAGACGGCGTGCTGGTTAGTTAGTTAGTTAGTTTGTTTAAAAATAAACATATTTCGAATGAGAGCTGCACCCAACGGAGTCGATCAACCCTTATTATCAGGAAAGTATAATTTGAAAAGGTGCGTTTTTAGTCTCGATCTAAACATTGACTGATTCTCAATGCACTAAAGGTCTGCTGGAAGATTGTTCAAGGCTGAAGGCCTGAAGGCTCGGTCGCCAAAGTTTGTGCTTGGACAGCGTTTTGGCACAGTCAATCTACCGATCGCAGAAGTCTTAGCTGATCGCTATGTAGACTGTTTGGCATTCAGGTTCTCATTGATGCAGAGTTCAGATATATAAGCTGGTACCATACCATGCAACGCCTTTAAGACCGTCCAGCAGAGCTTGTATTGTATCCTTTCTGGACATTTTAGCCAGTGGAGCTCCTCAAGATGCTGTGTTATGTGACAACTCTTCGGCAAACACCTCTTATCAGTCTTGCTGCTGCGTTGAATGCAGACTGGAGTTCATTAGTTTACTGTTTGGGGATGTTGGTGTAGACTCCGTTGCAGTTATCTAGTCGTGATTTGACGAAGGAATTGATTAATGGTTTAAAACTGCCAACGGGAATATTTCTTTTTATGGATCTTAATTGCGTTAGATGAATGAAGCTACTGCTGACTGTTTTATTGATTATATGCTATCGCTATTTTACTTTCACGCGAATTCTACACTAGACCAAAGACAGTGCGAGAATACACTGTCATCGCCGGGAAGCGAACCCAGGGCCTTCGGTGTGGCAGTCATAGCTCTTACCACTCAGCCACGTAGGTCAACATTGTGCAAAAAACAATAAACACAATAAGATGTTGTTTGGGAAAAAGATCATAGATATACCATAATCATCATGAATATTAAGATTGGAAGTTCTCCGAATTGTTGGTAGTGAGGCCATAATTATTTGACCCATGGCCTTCCTTTAGATACAAAGATACAAAATTACACACTGCCCCCCTGGAAATTTATATTTTAAATGTAATAAAAACAGAAAAACGCAGTGAATTGATTAAAGTGTCATAAATAAGGTACGCAGATACTTAAATAGTAGAGTAAATAATATTTATTAAATAATCCTTATGAGAAATACGAACCTGATGTGAAATCACCAAAAAATATATTCAACTATGAGAGAATTTTTATAAATTCAGTAAGGTATTTTTAAAATAAGACAACTTGAAAAAATAAAATTATAAAGACTTATTAATATTTATTGTTTCTCGAACAATGAAGTAAAACTCCATGTTAAATAATTAATACGAATGAAAACGTCAATTTTCTAGAAGTTTTATTTTATTTTATGGGAATGACATGTTTCGGCCTTTGATATCGATCGACATTTGATAATGCCTTAGAAGGGCGAAACATGTCATTCCCATAAAATGTAATAAAACTTTTAGAAAACTGACGTCTTCATTCATATTAATTAGCAATTTTATTCATAGTGAATAATATCACAGAATATGTAAAATTAAATTAATTTCTTATACGAAGGATGAGCCTGGTGGTTTTTCATTAGTTTTTCTATATTTGACTCAATTTTTAGCTCCTCATGGCCCCCTTTTTACTTCCCAGGGCTCTCCTACTCCCCCGGGGCCAGAATTACCCCCTCAGCTCCTTCCAAGGCCCCCTGGGAGGCCAGGGGGCTATGGAAGGAGGGGTTACAAGATGTGAATAATAGTTTGTTTACACATGTTTTATGGTAATTTATTATTATGGTATTGGAGACGGCCAGATTAATACAGATTCTAGTTGCTGGGTACCAGAATCTCTTGGTACCTTGGTACCATGTGCCCGCGAGACGGGTAACTGATCTATGCTTACAAATAATTCGAATAGCTAGCCACAAATATCTCGTACATAATACGGGTGAAAACCACATTCGGGTGGAGTAGCGTTTACTCGACTTTCTTGAAGATCTTATCGTAATAAAAATTGGCAAAAACACTAATGTCATCAAGGAAGATTACGAGAATATTCTGAATACAAGAGAGCGAGAGAGGAATACTTCGATTCTCTCAGAAAGTAATTCGAATTTCACACTGCGCTCCATGCGCTCCAAATGTCCGAACCAACGCAGCGATCCTTTCATAATTTTGTCCATAATACCTTCTTCCTTTCAACATTCCTTTTTTTATATCAGTATTTGAGATTCATCTATCATCTAAGAAATCTCATTTCTACTGTATTTTTCTACTTTTATCACTTTTTTGCCACATTATCACAAGAAGATTTCTGAGCACTGTCATCTTAGCTTTCATCCTTTTTTTACCACATTATCACAAGAAGATTACTGAGCACTGTCATCTTAGCTTTCATCATTTTTTTACCATATCGTCACAAGAAGATTACTGAGCACTGTCATCTCAGCTTTTATCCTTTTTTACCACATTATCACAAGAAGATTACTGAGCACTGTCATCTTAGCTTTCATCATTTTTTTACCATATCGTCACAAGAAGATTACTGAGCACTGTCATCTCAGCTTTTATCCTTTTTTACCACATTATCACAAGAAGATTACTGAGCACTGTCATCTTAGCTTTCATCATTTTTTTACCATATCGTCACAAGAAGATTACTGAGCACTGTCATCTCAGCTTTTATCCTTTTTTACCACATTATCACAAGAAGATTACTGAGCACTGTCATCTTAGCTTTCATCATTTTTTTACCATATCGTCACAAGAAGATTACTGAGCACTGTCATCTCAGCTTTCATCCTTTTTTACCACATCGTCACAAGAAGATTACTGAGCACTGTCATCTTAGCTTTCATCATAATTCACAAGAAGATTACTTGTCATCCATATCGTCATAAGAAGATTACTGAGTACTGTCACCTTAGCTTTCATCCTTTTTTGCCACATTGTCACAAGAAGATTACTGAGCACTGTCATCTTAGCTTTCATCATTTTTTTACCATATTGTCATAAGAAGATTACTGAGTACTGTCATCTTAGCTTTCATCCTTTTTTGCCACATTGTCACAAGAAGATTACTGAGCACTGTCATCTTAGCTTTCATCCTTTTTTTGCCACATTGTCACAAGAAGATTACTGAGCTCTGTCATCGTAGCATTCATTATTTTTTTACCACATTGTCACAAGAAGATTACTGAGCACTTTCATCTTAGCTTTCATCATTTTTTGCCACATTGTCACAAGAAGATTACTGTGCACTGTCATCTTAGCTTTCATCCTTTTTTTGCCACATTGTCACAAGAAGATTACTGAGCTCTGTCATCGTAGCATTCATTATTTTTTTACCACATTGTCACAAGAAGATTACTGAGCACTTTCATCTTAGCTTTCATCATTTTTTGCCACATTGTCACAAGAAGATTACTGTGCACTGTCATCTTAGCTTTAACACGATTGATTATTTTTATTTTTATAAAAAAATAATAAATAGATAATAATAGAAAACTTTTCAACTGGTGAGTGGGTGAGAAAGCTTTTAAAACCGCTCCTCTGAGCTTTTGGCGATGTTTTGAAGTTATCTATGAACCGGTTTGGTCCACCGTTCCCGCGTGCGAGGCAGTTTCGGCAAAATAATCGCACATGCGCACCACCATCGCTCATCGGCTCTAGCCCGCCCCTCGAAGCCTTTATGGATTATAAGTGGCATGCGAAGAACCAGGATATCAGAACCACTAGAAGCCAACAAGCAATTCCGAATTTTAACGAACCAGGAACTAGAATATATGACATTTAAGATGACATATCATTATCATCAGCAATTAGTCGTCCAATGTTGGTCGTAGGCATCCCTTCCTGACGTTCACAACTCTGAATCCATCGCCACTCTGTGCCATTGACCTCTTGCCTATTGCCTAAAACTATTATCATCATCATCATCATCATCAGCCGTTTGACATCCACTGCTGAATGTAGGCCTCTCCCAAAGCCCGCCACCGCCCCCTATCCATTGCCGCTCCCATCCATCCATGTCCAGCAATCCTCTTCAGATCGTCGGTCCAGCGGGCAGGGGGACGTCCAACTCTACGGAATCCTGTGCGCGGTCTCCACTCTAGAACCCCTCTTCCCCATCGGCTGTCGGTTCTCCGACAGATATGGCCAGCCCACCGCCACTTCAGCCCGCCTATCCGTAGAGCCACCTCAGTCACCTTGGTTTGTTGTTGAAAAAATTCGTTTCTAAATCTGTCCCTCAAGGTTATTCCAAGCATGGCTCTTTCCATGGCGCGCTGGGCGACCTTGAATCTGTGGAGTAGACCTTTTGTCAATGTCCACGTCTCGGCTCCGTACGTCATGACTGGCAAAACGCACTATAAGGGTAACAGAAACTTGAAGATATGTTAAGCATTTAAAAACCTAACCTTACCAGTAACTAGAAAAAAAGTCGTCTACCAAGATGCAAAAGAAAGCCGGGACATTCTATTATGTTTACATAAATATTACAGCAGAGTTGAAGAGAATAGGCACATGTTGAACACCATAGCGGAGAGGCGTGCGAGATGGATTGGTCATGTGTTGAGACACGAATGTTTCATTTATAATGTATTGGAGGGAATGGTCGACGGATCGATTGGCAGAGGACGACCTCGCCAGGAGTACCTAGACCAGATTTGCCGAGATATGGGCTGCACCTCTTATGCGGGGTTGAAGAGAGTTGCCGAGGACCGAGTGGAGTGGAAGAGGAGATGCGCCGCCTTGCTGCGTCTTTAGATTGAGACCGAAGAAGTAATATGATAATTTCACTGGTTTAAAAGTCCAGAAAGAATCCACTATAAACTCAGCTATATAGTCTTCAAAGCGTTACATGGAATGGCACATAGTTATATATCCGAACTCTATATAACGGACAGTCTAAATTCAAGAAAATCCACACTTCGCTTTGTGAACTCTTCTGCAAATGGAAGATTAGTTGAGCCAAAGCGTTGCCCTAGTACAAATCGGGGATCGAGCCTTTGCAGTAGTCGGTAGCTTACTATATTCTCCCTTCATACCTTAGATGCATAAATGATTCGACAGATTTTAGATCTAAGCTGAAAACCCATCTACTTCGTATTTCATACCCAAACTGTATATTTGTTTTATTTTACTTTCTAACTGATCGCGAATATCAGATGCAGCGTTCATATTTAGATTTTTTAGAGATCATGTTCTAAAAGAATGATAAATATAGCCGCAAATAAAGTATCAACAGGAAATCGACCTCCAGGAAGACCACCCAAAAGATGGCGAGAAATTTGGACATCTACTTCCCAATAAAAAATAAAAAATTGTTCCAAAATGAAGACACCGAGGACGATAGCATGCAAGACACTGAGAGATTGCGTGAGGAACACCAGAATAAGAGAGATATGTGAGGTTGAGGATATTATTAGATGGAGTAGACAGCGAAAAGGGGACTGGTACGGTCATGTTCAAAGAATGGACACCACTAGACTCCCCTATATTGCATTGCATAATCAGCCTCATGGGACTCGTCCTCGTGGAAGACCTCCTAAAAGATGGAAGGACAGCTGGGAGTCTACCTCACAGGAGGAGCAACACTCTGGAGAACAGACCACTTAGGTCTACAATAAGGAAGAAGAATAAGAATTGTTCTATGTTTCGGGTAATAAATTCTTCTTCTTCTTTTAATAGATCTGACGATCTGTGACACTGAAATCATGTCTCGTCGGATGATGAGATCCAGCTGTCCTTCCATCTCTTAGGCGGTCTTCCAGGTGGGCGGTGTCCGGATGGGGATTTCATAAGCGGCTGTATATGCAAGTCTGTCACCATCCATTCGGGCTACACGGTCCCTCCAGTATCTCTTCTTCTGGATCTACTCCACTGAACGATGTCCTCTTTTTCGCAGGTTTTTCTTATGTCTACGTTGCGGACACGATCCCCTGTTATAAATTCAATCGAATTAAAAAAATTTACCAGGACAGCAGAATCTTAAGAAGATGTTATGCCTAACGCGATAACCCCTATACATCGCTACTTGAAGGATATGTTTTTTCCTAGATATGTGTATGGTCTATCAAAGGAATGACGTGTGTATTTTCTTAACCTTTCCTCAGCTGACCTGTTATATTGTTGAGTCCCCCGCCCGCGTGGTGGCACCGTCGGGCGGGTAGCGGCAACCGGTCCCGAGCGGTCATGCAATAAGGCCACTCATATATTTATTGCTTGCGATGAGTGCACTGATCTAAGAAACTATGATATGCGAATTTTTGGGCTGGGGTGACCATGCAGCTGGATTATTTTTTTTTAAATAATCTCAATTAAAAATAAATAAAAAAATCGTATGAAGCATTCACCTTGTGGTTAGACATTTAATTTTTTATTTTTATTTGGATTTAAAAAAAAAAAAAAAAATTAATAAAAAAATAATTTCCTTATGTATGGAAGCGAAGTATGGAACTGGCAAAAGAAGGATGAAAGTAGAATAAATGCAGTAGAAATGAGATCCCTTAGACGAATGTGTGGATACTCTGTGTATGACAGAGTGTCGAATGAAAATATAAGAAGTGAATGCGGTGCGAATGATGGTGTCATGAACAAAATAATGAAAGGATCATTAAGATGGTTTGGACATATGGAAAGAATGAATGAAGAAAGAATGGTAAAAAAAATTATATGTTAATGATGTAAATGGAACCAGAAATAGAGGAAGACCGAGGAAAACGTGGCACGATCAAATAAATCAAATATTGAATGTCGGCCATGTGAGGAGTCAGAGAAATCGACGCGCGTGCATGACACGATGTATGAATGTTGAGGAAGCGAGAGAAATATGTCAGGAAAGAAAAGTGTGGCAGTCCATTCTTTCTGCCTACCCCTTCGGGGAGACGGCGTGATGGTTAGTTAGTTAGTTAGTTAATATAAAATAAAATCACTGTACTTTGTTTTTCACCCCAATGCGGTTATTTTAATTGCCGACTAGTTTCGCTTGCACCCAAGCTTCCTGAGGGCTCGTTATAACAGGTTTGTTTTAAATTCGAAATAAGCAACAGTTTTAACTTCGTAATAACTGTTATTACAGAGACCTGACGAAGCTTGGGTACAAGCGAAACTCGTCGGCAATTAAAATAGCCGCATAGTGGTGAAAAACAAAGTACAGTGTTTTTTTTAAATTTTATTTTAAAAACAAATATTTTTATTATTTTTATTTAAATAACCTCTGAGATGGTTTGGACATATGAAACGAATGGACGAGAGAAGAGTGGTAAAATGTTGTCAGTAAGGAGTGTGAGTGGAAAGCTGGCCAGATTTGAAGTCGGAAAAATGTGCATGTTACACTGTAGAGGAATCTAGAGGGGTATGTCAGGACAGAGCAGTACGGCGGTTCTTTCTTTCTGCCTAACCCTTCGGGGAAACGGCGTGATGATTAGTTAGTTAGTTTTAAATAATCTAAAAATTTTACTGAAATGATAAAAAAAAGCTAAAATGGCAGTGCATAATGGTGTTCTTGTATGTTCAACCCTTGTGTATGGAAGAATGGAACTGGCAAAAGAAGGATAAAAGTAGTATTAATACAGTAGAATTTAGATCAATTAGATGAAAAGTGTGGTAAATCTGTGTATGATAGAGTGTTGAATGAAATATAAGAAGTAAATGCAGTGCGAATGAAAGTGTTATGAACAAAAAAATTAAAGGATCATTACGATAGTCTGGACACATGGAAAGATTTAATGAAGATAGAATGGTAAAAATGTATAGGTATGTTTGCGATGTAAATGGAACTAGAAATAGAGGAAGACCGAGGAAAACGTGACACGATCAAATAAATCAAATATTGAATGTCGGCCATGTGAGGAGCCTCGGGAAAACGATATATCGTTATCCCTATGATGAAGGTGTAAGCCTTCGAAACATGCCGAGAAAAAAAAACTCAAAAGTGTAAAAAAACAGTGTTTGAATTCATAAAAAATCGATGTTATATGTTTCTACAGAATAGATTTATTATATTTGGTCGGTATTGTGGGATGATTTGGGTACACCTTATTGGGTAACTTTCGAGTCTAGTCGAGAGAAGAAATTAATTGCGTATCTTTGGATGTATAACGAATGTTAACCTATAAAGCGGCTTCCTATGTACGTGTACGAAATGCAGGATTTTTTGCAGCAAAAGAAACCAGTATTTTAGGCTTAGATTGATGATAAAATGTGAAACTGGATATTTTAAAATACAAGACAGAGATACGCATATACATGTCGATCGTCTGCGACTGGTATACAAGAAAATTAAATACTTTTACTGTGAATTAAAACAGAGACTAAATAAATTTTCGTGTCCATAAAGTGGCAGTTTATTTATAACACCATCATCAAGCCAGTGGTGACATATGGTTCTGAGTCATGGACAACGACTCTAAAAGAACAACAAAGAATCTACTGGTATGAGAATAGAATACTTAGAATTATCCTGGGAACCAGGAGGCATAGGACCAACCAACAGATCCGTACGATTACACAGCATCCCCTTATAACGAGCACCGTGAGAGCCGGTTGCCTTGCATGGATTGGGTACATATGCCGAGCCGAAGAGACCAGAGCAATCAAGACCCTGTATGCCCCTAGACCGACTGGAGTAAGACCTCTAAGAAGACCTAGACAGCGCCTAATGGACAATGTTCTGTCTGACCTGGCTAGGTTGGACGAATCGGACTGCTGGGAGCAAAGGCGCAGGATCGAGGAGCTTGGCGAAAAATCATCAAGGAGGCTAAAACTCTTCAAGAGTTGTATGGCCATAGGAAGTAAGCAAGTCCATAAAGTGCAGAAAACTGGAATATTTTGGGTACATTATGAGAAACGATAAATACAAATTGCTACAACTGATTGTGCATTTTCTTTCGCATATCCCTCTCCAAACCTTCGACGTCCTACGTGGCCGACTGGTAAGTGGTATGACTGCCACAGCGAATGTCCCGGGTTCGATTCCCGGCAATGCAAGTGTGATAGTCACATTGTCATTGGTGTGGTGCAGAATTCAAGTGACAATAAAATGGCGACAGTTCAGCTACCTATCACATGTCACGAGAATAAAAATGATAGCTATACCCTTCGCATCGATTTGGCTCGCGCTGTAATGATGTTAAGAGCTTGTATTGTATCCTTTCTGGACATTTCAGCCAGTGGAGCTCCTTAAGATGCTGTGTTATGTGACAACTCTTTGGCACACCTGTCCTGTCTTGCTGCTGCATTGAATGCAGACTGGAGTTTATTTGTTTGCTGTATGGAGATGTTGGCGTAGACTCCATTGCAGTAATCTAGTTGGGATACGAAGAAGGAATTGACTAATGTTTTAAAACTGTCAACGGGAATATTTATTTTTATGGATCTTAATTGCCTTAGATGAAAAAAGCAATTGCTGACTGTTTTATTGATTTGAGTTTTCAATGAAAGATCCGTGCTTAGATGGACGCCAAGAAGTTTTATTGATTTTTTGGGAGAGATATCTGTGTCGGAAGTAGAGACTTGGGAGCGATCAATTAAGTTTTGGCGCTTCATAGAAGTTACGATATATGAATGTAGAAAAGGTCTAGAGGTATGTCAAGACAGAGCAATATGGCGGTTCATCCTCTCTGTCTACCCCTCCGGAGAAACGGCGTAATGGTTAATTAGTTAGTTGGTTTTCTACTGTTTCTAGCTAAAGCTCATTCGTAGAAATGCGACATTTGATTATTAATTAATACTTAAGTATGTAAATTAATATTGTACATTTTATAAGATATACTCGTATATACAAAATCAATTACAAACATAAAAAACGAACATTTTTTGCAATCATTATTTTTGCAGACGTTTTTCAATGTCAGCTCACGATAGTAAATTAACACGTTTTTTGTTAGAAGGTTTACACCATTTTTTCTTGTTTAAAAACTGCCTTATGGCTCTGAGGATGTAATGCCACAGTATTATGCAGTTATATTTATACGAGAGTTGCAGCGGAATCTTGAAACGAATATGATAACGGACGAGACATAGAGAGCTCTCTCTGCTTACCGAAAGCTGTTATAGAACGCAGCGTCGCCTTTAACCCTCCCTTCCCTATGATAGGTATCTTCTACACGTTTCTTCTAAAAACCATCAATACCTCTATAAATATAATAAATACAATGTTAAGATTTTAGGTATTCCTTCATAATATATTTACGCATTGATTTAAAAAATAATATTAATAATAATCAGAATTTATCGGGTACATCGGAGGTATTTTGTGAAAATCCACAAAAACAAAGCGCGTATAAACAGCGCTTTCAGTGCGCCACACTATATTCGCATCTCACTCTTGCATATGTTCTAGCTCAATGTTCTCACTCTCGCCGTCCCGCCGCGCCGGTAGTGGCGGCAGTCGCTTTCAGGCTTGCAACCAGAGCGGGTCTATGCCCGTTCCGTGAGCGGTGCCAGATGTTTTTTTTAAATGTTTTTAGCAATTAAATCTCAATTATTATAATTTTTTACTTCAATTATTAATTATATAAGGGGATTAGCTATAAATGTTCCTATTTTTCCGATTTAAAATTGCTAATTTCTTAACGCGTACTGACTACCCTACACCGGAACGCACGTTTTTATTTTAGCACCGTAAGGGAAAGGTTAATCATCTTTGTTCATGCAATCCCTTCGCCCGTCCTCCGTCCATGCGGGACTTTCGATACTAAAACAACAAGGACTTAACTGAATATGAGCGTCCATCGGAGGCTTGATATAACAGCCCCTTATATCATGAGAGGCTCGTTATAAGGGGAGAGATATTGGCCATTTTCTGCAGTTTTTGGAATAATAATAACTAACTAACTAACCATCACGCCGTCTCCCCGAAAGGGTAGGCAGAAAGAATGGACTGCCACACTTGAATCGATGCGGCACTCCATCCTTCTCTTTTCGCCATCGCGAGAGACGCGGTGTGATGGGTAGCGAACCTCATCGCCACCAAAAGGCATCTCCCGCGCACACTTGGATCGTTCAACGTCTACATAACAAATCTGAAACAAATTATCTGAAATACAATGATATAAAATAAAATAACAAAGGATTAGAGTTTATTACCCAGAGGACGATAGCAGACAAGACACTGAGAGATCGCGCGAGGAACATCAGTATTAGAGAGATATGTGAGGTTGAGGATATTAGAAGACAGCGAAGAAGACACTGGTACGGTCGTGTCCAAAGAATGGACACCACCAGACTTCCGAGACTCACGGGACTCGTCCTCGTGGAAGACCTCCTAAAAGATGGAAGAACAGCTGGGAATCCACCTCAAAGGAGGAGCAACCCTCTGGAGAACAGACCGCATAGGTCTACAATAAGGAAGAAGAATATAATAATAATAATAATTATCATAATATAATATAATAATATTAATACTAATAATAATAATCACATAAAGCGATGTTTTTAACTAATTCAACTTTATTTTTAAGTCTAGTCTAACAACAAAGATTTAAATCAATGTTATTAAAAATTATTTTGTAATCTTCAATATTAGCAGAAAATAGCTCATTGTTATGAAGAAGGAATCTGGTCGCGACCAGGCTCGAACCCAAGTCCCCTGGATCAAGTGCCAAGCGTTCTATCCCCTAGACCACCACCCGATTTTCTACATCTGTCGAAATAAATACAAAAGTGGAAGTAGTTAAAAAAAAAATCGTTTTATTAAATTCTTATTTAAAATGAACCTCCGTCAAAAGATTTTAGTAAAATCAATAGATAATCTCAAAAATAATAATTATAACAAACTAAATAACTAATGACGCCGTCTCGCCGAAAGGGTAGGCAGAAAGAATGGACTGCCACATTTTCTTTCGTGACATATTTCTCTCGTTTCCGCAACATTCATACATCGTGTCATGCACGCGCGTCGTCACACGTTTATAATAATAATCATAATACTAATAGTAATAATAATAATACTAATAATAGTATTATAATAATAGTAATAATGGTAAAAATAATGATAATAATAATAATAATAATTATTATTATTATAACAATAATAATAATAATAATAATAAAAATAAAAATAATACTAATAATAATACTAGTCCATTGTTTTGGCCGAAGCACTATGACACTTAAAAATTATTACTGTTAAAATTTAAAACACGAGTGTCGCGACAGCTGTTTCGCCAGTTTATTGTAACAGCTGATGATGTCAACATCGGTTGGCGAAACAGCTGTCGCGAATCTATCAGTGAATAAAAATAAATTGTGATATTATAACAGTGTTTTAAATTTAGAACGCTGCGTTGGTTCGGACATATGGAGCGCATGGGTGAAGAAAGAATGGTTAAAAAAGTATACGTTAACGATGTAAATGGAGTAAGGAGTCGAGGTAGACCGAGGAAAACATGGCATGACCAAATTAATCAAATATTAAAGGTTGGTCATGTCAAAAGCCGGAAGAATCGACGTGCGTGTATGACTCGATGTATGAATGTGGAGGAAGCTAGAGAGGTGTGCCAGGATAGAGTAGTGTGGCGGACAATTCTCTCTGCCTATCCCTGCGGGGAAACGGCGTGATGGTTTGTTCGTTTTGTTTGTTTTCACGATGTTATCACCACAGGGCGTACTTAAAAGTGAAGTCTTTGGTTTTAGCCGTTAAAATTAAAACTTATAGACATGAATATGTACTCACTTTTGTGAGTACATATTCATGTCTATAAGTTTTTTTTTTGTATAGTTTCACCCGGATGAAAAAAAATAATGTGAACCTGATCTTGCAGAATGCCAAAGTTGGTTCTGCTATCGATAAGATGTATTGCTAGCCCAGACGATAAATTTCCCAGTCGAGTTCAAAAAACTGTGCTTTTCGCGTGTGTAACTCTGGAGTGGGCCCGGCATAACTCGTTAATTAGGTAATCTTTTGGTCAACATACAGCGAAATTTGCGGCTTACATATATCAAAGTGTCCCCTTTTTACTTAATTTGTGAGTATACGAAAGATCTGATTAACTATCAGAGATAGGCGAACATTAGCTTGAAATTCTTTGGTGTTTTTTTTTTCGAGGAAAACATGGCATGACCAAGACAATCAAATTTTAAAGGTCGGCCATGCTTGTCGGAAGAATCGATGTGCGTATGTGTCTCGCTGTATGAATGTGGAGAAAGCTAGAGAGGTGTGTCAGGATAAAATAGTTTGGCGGTTCATTTTCTCTACCTATCCTTTGAATGAATCTAAACGGAAAAAGATATAGTGGTTGACCGAGAAAAAGGTGTCATGATCAAATCAATCAGATATTAAATATTGGCTATGTGAGAAGTCGGAGAAATCGAATTGCGTGACACTTACTAACTAACTAACCATCACGCCGTCTCTCCGAAGAGTTAGGTAGAATGAATGGACTGCCACACTTTTCTTTCCTGACATACTCGTATTTCTCTTGCTTCCTAAATATTCATATATCGTGTCATGCACTTACTCATCGTCTTCCTCTACTTCTAGTTCCATTTACATTATTGACATATAATTTTTTTACCATTCTTTCATCGTTCATTCTTTCCATGTATGTGTCCAAAATTTTGTTCATAACACCATAATTCGCACCGCATTCAATTCTTATATTTTCATTCGACACTCTATCATACACAGAGTATGCACACATTCGTCTAAGAGATCTCATATCTACTGCATTTTTTCTATTTTCATCATTCTTTTGGAAGTTTCATGCTTCGCTTCCATACATATCGGTCGGTACAAGAAAACAATTGTATACTGCCATTTTAGCTTTTTTTGATAAGTTTTTGTTTGCGATGACAACTTTAAATGCACCATTCACTTTGTTGCCTGCCCCAACCCTTCTTTCTATATCCCTCTCCATTCGCCCATCTTTTGCGAACTTTTTATTCTTCTTATTCTTCTTAGTTTAAATAGTATGATCTGTTTATGACGGTGAACTGTCTTGGGATTTTATTTTTTTAATTTTATTTTATTTATTTATATAATACACAAATGAGACACAACAAACGAAAAACATTTAGACGACTCATTTGGACACAAAATGGTGTAACGAAGATAAAACAACGACTTGAAATCAAAATATTGTACATATCAGAAGGAACCTAAATATGTCGACGTCAGTGGGTAGTACTCTTTCCAGAATTTGTAATATATTTATTATGAACACTGCCTTACTGACACTGAAAATGTTAAAATGCGAGTCGATTAGATTTAATGTCCGAATTGCTCTTTCTACTGGCCTTACCAAAGGCAGGTTGGTTCTTCGCGAAGGAGCAAAGAACAATTGATGTCGGCTATTGTAGGTTATTCTTCTTCTTCTTCCTCAGCCTATTCGCGTCCACTCCTGGACAAAGGCTTCCTCCATTTGCTTGCATGCCATTCTATCCTGTGCAAACTGCATCCAGGTTATTCCGACGTGTCTGTTTAGATCATCCTTCCACCGTAGTTGCGGTCGCCCTGCACTTCTCTTTGCCGTCCACGGTCTCCAAGTCAAGCGTCTTATTGTCCATTTTTCATCTGAGCTTCTGGCTACGTGACCCGTCCATTGCCATTTTAGAGTCGCCACCCGGTGGATGATGTCAGTGACCTTTGTTTTTTCTCTCATCGTATCGTTTCTGACTCTGTCTCTTAGGCTTATTCCTAACATGGCTCTATCCATGGCTCTTTGGGTCACTCGTAGTTTCTCGGCACTTTTTTTGGACAATATAACAGTTTCAGATCATAAGTACCAACTGGCAGAACGCAGGCTTCATAGACTTTTCGTTTCAGGTTGATCGGTATTTTTCGGTTTTTAAGGATGTAGCTCAGGTTTCCGAAAGCTGTCCAGCTTAGTCCAATTATTCTATATTAGATAGAGATAGGTTATTATCAGGAACAAAAAGACTTATTTGCTCCAGAACATAGGAGTTCTTAATAAAACACCTGCGTGACACGATGTATGAATATTGAGGAATGAGAGAAATATGTCAGGAAAGATCAGTGTGGAGGCCCATTTTTTTCTGCCTAAGTGAGACGGCGTGATGATTAGTTAATAAATTAGTTTTTTCTCAAGTATAAAAATAGTTAACATAAAAAAGCTATAAATACGAGCCATAATTTGTCACTAACAAGTGTTATTTAATTGTGTTTACATTTTTTTTGTCTATGTCTCTATTACACATCTATTTTTTGCCGCCAAAAGTATATTGATCTGTTCTCTTTTTCCATAGACACAATAGTGGTACATAACTACAAAAAAAACGAGGGAAAAAAACATCTTTGTGGAACGGCATAATCGCCGCTGGCTTATTCATGCATCATAAGTTGGTTATCTAAACTATATGTATGAAAGTGTTGAAAATAATTAATTTCTTATGTCAACAGACAAAATATACTCGTAAGATATCAATAAACAAATATGTTTTTAATGGTACTAAAACCGTGCAAAAAAATTCTAACGTATTATTATTATTTTGTTATTGTTTTGCTACAATTGGGATTAAGGATGGGAGAGAAAATTGTCAATGTGGTCTGTTATGCAGACGATGCTATAATCATAGCTGAAAACAATAGTTAGTTAGAAAGTTTCAATCCTGGGATTGGTTTGCAGCAATTTCGTTTATTCTTCTCTTGCGTTCTTCCCTGTCTTGTGCGGCTCTTTTAAAATCTGTAACGGGTACTCCAGGTACTCTCGGCGTGGGTGTCCCCTTGAGTTTGTCCCCTCGGTCATACCCTCCATTTTGGCATGCAAGAGACCTTCTTGACGTATTACATGGCCGATCCATCTTGCACGCCTTTCGGACAAGGTCTTCCTCCTTCGATTGTCGTGGTCTCTCCAGGAAATTCCAAATAGTATTCTATAGGACCACATCTCAAAAGCCTCTAGTCTCCGTTTATCTCTTTTGGATAGGCACCATGTCTCGCAGCTCGAAAACAATAATGACCCCCAAAAATAGCTAGACAGACTACATCACGCCTGTAAGAAATACAACATGACGATCACCATCGAA
Organism: Lepidostoma basale; assembly: GCA_022606425.2. Taxonomy (NCBI): domain Eukaryota; kingdom Metazoa; phylum Arthropoda; class Insecta; order Trichoptera; family Lepidostomatidae; genus Lepidostoma; species Lepidostoma basale. The sequence continues at coordinate 44,783 of JAHDVF020001114.1, read as the reverse complement.
AAACCAAAATGTATGACACTTTCCAAAACACCCAAAACATGTAACCTGGTTATTAAAAATCAACCCATAGAACAGGTCAGAACCTTCAAGTATCTAGACATAGACCTGGTGCGGGGAGCTGATCTGCGGGAAGAAACACAAGCCCAAGTAAACAAGGCAGCTGCAATCACTGGGAAAATCCACAATATGGAAAAACAAAGACATGGCCATTAAGAGTAAGATGAGAATCTATAAAGCATGCGTAAAACCAAAAATAACATATGGCGTCGAAGCACGGGCAGACACAGTAAGGACCAAACAAGTTTTGAGGACTTCCGAAATGAAGACACTGAGGACGATAGCAGGCAAGACACTGAGAGATTGCGCGAGGAACACCAGAATGAGAGAGATATGCGAGGTTGAGGATATTATAAGATGGAGCAGACGGCGAAAAAGGGACTAGTACGGTCATGTTCAAAGAATGGAGACCACCAGACTCCCCTATATTGCACTACATAATCAACCTCATGAGAATCGTCCTCGTGGAAGACCTCCTAAAAGATGGAAGGACAGCTGGGAATCTACCTCACAGGAGGAGCAACACTCTGGAGAACAGACCACATAGGTCTACAATAAGGAAGAAGAAGAAACTCTTTACGTCATCATAGTGCGAGCCAAATCGATGTTAAGGGTATAGCTATCATATTGATTATGTGAACGGAGATAGAAATAGAGGAAGGCCGAGGAAAACGTGGCACAATCAAATCAATCAAATATTGAATGTCGGTCACGTGAGGAGTCAGAGAAATCGACGTGCGCTCATGACAAGATATATGAATGTAGAGGAATCGAGAGAAGTATGTCAGGACAGAACAGTGTGGCGTTCCATTCTTTCTGCCTACCCCTCCGGGGGGACGGCGTGATGGTTAGTTAGTAAGTACCCCATCATCATCGGGAGAACGATATAAACTCAAGAAAAATAAACTCAAAGGCGGAAAAAACAGTGCTTTTATTCATAAATTTTTTTCAATATTTGATTTATTTGATCGTGCCACGTTTTGTTCGGTCTTCCTCTATTTTCTAATTACAGCTAATTAAAAAAAACGGTGGATACGTGTAACATAAATTAAATAAACACAAAAGTCCGAATCGTCCATGTCAACATGTGCAACATCGAAAAAAACATTATGTGTTATTACATTATGTGCTAAATTAAAAAAACGGTGAATACGTGGAACATAAATTAAATAGACAATATGTGCATCATCTAAAAATAACATTTTGTGTTAAATTATTTTTATTTTGTTATTTTATTTTATATCATTGTATTTTATATTATTTGTTTTAGATTTATTTTGTGGGTGTTGAACGATCGAAGTGTGCGCGGGAGATGCCCATTGGTGGCGATGAGGTTCGCAAACCCATCACACTGCGTCTCCCGCGGGGCGAAAAGAGAAGGATGGAGTGCCGCATCAGTAAAAGTGCGACAGTCCATTCTTTCTGCCTACCCTTTCGGGGAGACGGCGTGATGGTTAGTTAGTTTTTTTTCCCTCTATTTCTAGTTCCGTTTACATCCCGAATGTAGATATGTATAGTATCATAGATCATTACCATTTAAATAAATTTACGCATTTATATAGCCATATGCGTATTATCGAGTTTATATGGTACATAGTATATTCTAGTTACCAATGATTAGTGAATCTTACTTTTAAATTCAAAACCTGATTTTTGTTTCCACGTAGATGGCACAAGCTGTCAAAACCATATTTTTCTCCTTCAAAACCATCATATTGAAAAGAGATACACATATGTTTATAAGTGTGTCATAGAACCATGGCGAAAATAGAATAACTCGTTTGAATAGCGTTATAAACAATGTTCGAAATATGAATTTAAAGAATCGTTCCAAATATGATTTTTAAACTGTTTTATGTAACTTTTCTCTTTCCTTTCTTGAGCAATAATGTAAAACGAACAAACAAACCATCACGCCGTTTCTCCGCAGGGGTAGACAGAGAGAATGGACCGCCACACTACTCTATCCTGGTAAACCTCTCTAGCTTCCTCCACATTCATACAACGAGTCATACACGCACGTCGATTCCTCCGACTTCTAACATGACCAACCATTAAAATTTGATTAATTTGGTCAGGCCATGTTTTCCTCGGTCTGCCTCGACTCCGTACTCCATTTACATCATTAACGTATACTTTCTTAACCATTGTTTCTCCATCAATGCGTTCCATATGTCCGAACCATCGCAGCGATCCTTTCATTATTTTGTTCATAATACATTCTTCCGCTCTACATTCCTTTATTATATCAGCATTTGAGATTCTGTCGTATATCGTTCTACCACACATACGTCTTCGGGACCCCATCTCTACCGCATTTATTCTGCTTTCATCATTCTTCTGCCAGTTCCATGCTTCGCTTTCATACATTAGGGATGGGACTAGAACTCCATTGTGAACGGAATGAAAACATATATTATAATTTTTTTTTTAAATACAATATGAAATATTTTATATGAATAAAATGTACGTTTTGTAGAAGTTTTATTATATTTTATAGGAATGACACTTTTCACCTAACTAAGGCATTATCAAATGGCATTTGATAATGCCTTAGCAAGGAGAAACATGCAATTCCCATAAAATATAATAGAAAGAATCTTCTAGACGTATTCAAACATATTAAATATTTTCTGTGGTACATTTATTGTGTCTTGAAAAAAATACGTAAAATTGTTTATAATATATTAATTCTATTGCCATTTTATTGTCACGAGAATTCTACACCAGATCAAAAACAGCATAACTATCACACTGCTATCGTCGGGAATCGAATCCGGAACCTTCGGTTTGGCGGTCAGAGCTCTTACCAATCTGCCACGAAGGTCATCGATAGCTAATTAACTTAATCAAATTGTCGATGTATCTGTCATAGATGTGGACATCAATCATTCAAACTGACAATTGTAGCGCCACGCCATTATCATTGACGCCCAAAGACGAGAAATATGATTGAAGTATAATCAAATGATAGGCGCATGATAATCGCAAATGCAATCTTTGGAAATGTGTCGATCCTTTAGGAATCCAGTTTCTTAGCGAAACTAAATTTTGTTTCACTTAAATGAATAATTATCATTAAGATGGTTTGGACTTACGTAATGAATGAATGAAGAAAGAATGGTAAAAAAAATTATATGTTAACGATGTAAATGGAACCAGAAATAGAGGAAGACCGAGGAAAACGTGGCACGATCAAATCAATCAAATATTGAATATCAGTCATGTGAGGAGTCAGAGATATCATCGACGCGCGTGCATGACACGATGTATGAATGTTGAGGAATCAAGATAAATATGTCAGGATTAACGATGTAAATGGAACCAGAAATAGAGGAAGACCGAGGAAAACGTGGCACGATCAAATCAATCAAATATTGAATGTCGGCCATGTTAGGAGTCAGAGAAATAGACGCGCGTGCATGACACGATGTATGAATGTTGAGGAACCGAGAGAAATGTGTCAGAAAAGAAAAGTTTGGCAGTCCATTCTTTCTGCCTACCTCTTCGGGGAGACGGTGTGATGGTTAGTTAGTTAGTTAAATGAATAATTTTATGAATCAACTAATTCCATTAGATTTTTGGTAGGAATTTTATTAACGTTTTTTTTAAATACACCGGCCTTTTTGAAAATGACAGTATTTGGGTGATTGTTCGGTACACATCATGATCAGATTGAAATATGTGAGAGCTATCAAACAATTGTAAACGTCTAATTTGTATTGATTTTAGTATCATTAAAAAGCGAATAAAAATTATACGATAGAATTTGTATAATCTCTTGGAATCTATAAAAACCAAGTCATTATTTTATACTGATGAAAACGTCTGTTTTTCATAAGTTTTTGATATTATATAAGTAACTAATTTACCATCACGCTCTCTTGTAAACATAACAAACTAACTAACTAACCATCACGCCGTCTCCCCGAAGGGGTAGGCAGAAAGAATGGAACGCCACACTGTTCTGTCCTGACATACTTCTCTCGATTCCTCTACATTCATACATCTTGTCATGCACGCACGTCGATTTCTCCGACTCCTCACGTGGCCGACATTCGATATTTGATTGATTTGATCGTGCCACGTTTTCCTCGGCCTTCCTCTATTTCTAGCTCCGTTCACGCCGTTTACATATACCTTCTTTACCATTCTGTCTTCACTCATTCTTTCCATGTGTCCAAACCACCTTAATGACCCTTTCCTTATTTTGTTCATAACACTTTCATTCGCACCACATTCACATCTTATACTTGCATTTGTCACTCTATCATATACAGATTTGTCACACATTCGTCTTAGAGATGTCATTTCTACTGCGTTTATTATACTTTCATCCTTCTTTTGCCAGTTCCATGCTTCACTTCCATACATAAGGGTCGGCACAAGAACACCATTGTGCACTGCCATCTTGGCTTTTTTGGATAGGCTTTTGTTTGCGATGACAACTTTAAGTGCACCATTTATTCTGTTGCCTGCCCCAACCCTTCTTTCAATATCCTTCTCCACCCTCCCATCCTTTTATAGTAAATGATATGGAGTCAAAGAAAGTGATATGGAATCCTCACGAGGCGAGATATTCCGTTATGCTAGAGAGGGTTCAGAAAAAAATTCTGAGGTATCTCTACATGAGGAAGTATGGTAGCTATCCGTGGCTCTATCCCACGGCATTTCTTTTGGGAATTCTCGGAACCAATTCTCTACAGCTTCGAAGAGATGGACATCTAATTACCCATTTCTTTAGATTAATTAGGGGATACTTCGAGAACTCGGCCGTACTGGAGGGTGTTCGGCTTTTTGTCCCCGATACATATTTCCGACAGCGACAGCACAAATTGTTTTACCTACCGGCCGCCAGAACCAATCTGCCTCTGGTGACACCGGTGGGAAGAGCAATTAGTCTGCTGAACGCGGTCTCCTCGGAGATCGACGTCTTTCATGTTAGTGAAAGTACGTTCAGAAGGCAAATACTCTTAATTCTGGAGAGTATCCTGTCTTCCTAATGTTGAACCATCTCTCATGCGTTTCTGGTAGTATTCTATACATAATATATTATTTTACCTGTTCTCAATAGATGCCTTAAAAATAAATTTTGTAATGTCTGTTGATGAAATAAACTGATTTGATTTGATTCTAACTTCTTTTTGATTTCTTTTTGGCAATCTCTGCCACCCTAATAATAAAGCTATCTTCGCAGAACTGCAAATCAAACATGTCCACACCGCCCTGAAAATTAAAATGCAGGGCACCAATTAATAGAGTCAACTCAAGTAAAAAAAAAAGCTATGTCGGGCCCTCTCTTTGTAAGCCGTTTTTTACGTTGTTTGCAAAAACGCCACTTGCACCGAAATCATCCTCACACGGCTTCCAAATCTCACGCAAAAAATATGCAAAGTAAAGGAGAAAAATCCAGTTTCATACGCTACGGTTATTGACTTACGCACATTGCGGAGAGGGCGACAAAAACAGCCTCCAAAGAGCGTGGACCATCCTCAACAATGGTAGAGATATGCGTTGGCGATACGGAGCACAAAAACCGTACGAGTGTGAAAAAATCGCAGAGGAATTACACTGGAGGAGGGAGCTTTAGACGCATTTTGTATGAACGATGGTGAAGCCGAATGGAAAATTTCGGAAAATCAAAATTTTTTGTATTTGATATTTTAATTATCACAAAAAGGAAAATACCACCTCCGTCAAAAGATATTAATGGGTAAAGTGGAGGGACGTCGGGGAGTTGGTAGAAGACAGCTGTCCTGGCTGCGGAACATCAAAGAGTGGACAGGAATAACAAGAGTTCAGAACCTGTTCCAAGTGGCGCAGGATAGAGATGCCTATGCTGCAGTGATTACCAACGTTGGGGGGACTGACACATCACCGAGAGAAGAAGAAGAATTATCACGTTTCAGAAGTTTTGTGTTTTGACATATTATATTGTGTGTCGTCATACAAATTTGATAGATGAAATATAAAAATAAAAATACAATGTTACAATCACGCTGCCCCCGCCGGAAATCGAACCCTGAACCTTCGGGGTGGCAGTTGATGCACTAACCATACAGCCACGTAGGTCGTCAGATATGCGAGGTCGAGGATATCGTTAGGTGGGGAAGGCAAAGGAGAAGATACACGTGAGGAGAATGGATCCATCCAGTCTCCCCTTCATTGTGTTGCACGGCCAGCCCCAAGGTAGACGACCCCCGGGCAGACCACCAAAGAGATGGATCGACAGCTGGGAGTCGACTTCGCAGGAGTCCAATTCGTCTTAAGAAACAGGCCACTAGTCCTACTCTAAGAATAAGAAAAGAAGAAGAAGCATTTTTCTCCCCTTTATATAAAACCTTTTTTTTCTCTACGAATATTGGACAGAAGATTAAAAAAAAAAAAGTTATTTTTCTTTGAGTACAAATAAAATAATAGATGGCGCTAGTGTAGATTGAACTAAAAAATGTGAAGTGTAGTGAAGTATTTGTCAGACGTGGTGGAAGTAAGAAGGGCGGAATGGGGTATGGTGGATTACATAAAGCGTGCGCTTAAACCAATCAATGACAGGTCATAAGTTCTGTAAACGCCTCAACCACCATATTATGTTTCCAATTTGCATCTTCGTCTCTATTGAGATACAATTAATCCTTAAAAAAGATAACCCGCAATGGGTAAAATCCAGTATTCGTCGACAAGTATTTGTATACATTCAAAATGTCACAAAAAAATACATAAATTATTATCATAAATTATAATACATACCATTTTATAGAACTGTGAAGCTTAGAATAAACGTGTAATGTTCAGAGATTCCTGTACCTGTAACAAAAATAAAATAATATTAAAATGAGTTAATACAATAAATAAATAAAGTAACAATATAAATTAATACTAGTATATTCACTGTTAAATTAAAAACACTGTTTTAATATAAAAAACTGAGTTTATTTTTATAAAATCGTCGTGACAGCTGTTTCGGTAACTGATGTTACCATCGTCAGGTGCTACAATGTACTAATTCAGTTTCAGTTCAGTGAATAATGTTAAAATATCAATGTGTTTCCGCCAAAACAATGGATTATCTAAATTAATATAATTATTTTCAAAAAGATGGCAGTACACAATGGAGTTTTAGTGCCAACCCTCATGTATGGAAGTGAAGCTTGAAGCTGGCAAAAGAAGGATGAAAGCAGGATAAACGCCGTAGAAATGAGATCACTAAGAAGAATGGGCGGGAAAACGTTGTATGATGGAATACCGAACGATGATATAAGAAAGAAATGTACGGCAGATGACTGCATCATGAATAAAATTAAAAAAGGATCCCTGAGATGGTTTGGACATATGGAACGAATGGACGAGAGTAGAATGGTTAAAAAATTGTACACAAGCAGCGTGAGTGGGAAAAGAAGCCGAGGACGACCTAGGAAAACATGGCATGACCAAATTAATCAATTACTAAAAGGCGGCCACATTCGAAGTCGGAACAATCGACGTGCGTGCATGGTACGATGTATGAATGTAGAGGAAGCCCGAGAGATATGCCAGGACAGAGCATTGTGGCGATCCATCCTCTCTGTCTACCCCTCCGGGGAAATTGCGTGATGATTAGTTAGTTAGTAGGTTAAATTCATAAAAAAATTGGAGGTTACTAAAAATACGCTATACTCGTACATCACATGTTTGTGTAAAAGCTTAAATATAATACATTGAATTATATCAGTTTAACTTAATTAAAATAAAATGGCAGTGCACAATGGTGTTCTTGTGCCGACCCTTATGTATGGAAGTGAAGCATGGAACTGGCAAAAGAAGGATGAAAGTAGAATAAATGCAGTAGAAATGAGATCTCTAAGACGAATGTGTGACAAATCTGTTTATGATAGAGTGACAAATGCAAGTATAAGAAGTGAATGTGGTGCGAATGAAAGTGTTATGAACAAAATAAGGAAAGGGTCATTAAGATGGTTTGGACACATGGAAAGAATGAGTGAAGACAGAATGGTAAAGAAGGTATATGTAAACGGCGTGAACGGAGCTAGAAATAGAGGAAGGCCGAGGAAAACGTGGCACGATCAAATCAATCGAATATTGAATGTCGGTCACGTGAGGAGTCGGAAAAATCGACGTGCGTGCATGACAAGATGTATGAATGTAGAGGAATCGAGAGACGTATGTCAGGACAGAACAGTGTGGCGTTCCATTCTTTCTGCCTACCCCTCCGGGGAGACGGCGTGATGGTAAGTTAGTTAGTTAGTAAAATAAGGTAATTTCTCCCGGCTTCACATTGTTGTGCTAGCGCTCCCTCTGGCAGAGACCGGCCTCTTAGAAAAAAAAGTTTCATACAAAAAGAGGTATAGTAACAAAAAAGCACAGAAATGCTTAAACACGGGATCAGTGCATAGAAAAAATGGAACAAAAAGTTATGAATGAGCAGAAGTAGCGGAGCTTTATCGATTGTAAGCATGCCGTGAAAAAAATTGAAAAAAATTGGTGCGATGTGATTTATGAGATTTTGAAATTGAACTCGCATATTAAACATAAGAAGAGTATGACCACGTTAACACATTGTGTACGGGGGACGATAAAACACGTTTTTATAACTAGACTAGACAGATTATAGGTTAAAAAAACGTGTATACACGCATGTAAGAAGTACACCTTTTTTACATAACAAACAAAAACAAATCAAATTGTTTTTGTCACTTTGATTATTGCCGCACTTCATAATAGTTAATTGTGACAGGAAATAAGTTTGTACTGTTTTGACACACATTTTCATGTTTACATAAAGAATTTTGACAGGTGTAAAAGAAATTATTCATTTGTTCCAATGAAAATTTGAATAAATTCTTCAAACTAACTAACTAACTAACCATCACGCCGTCTCCCCGAAGGGGTAGGCAGAAATAATGGACTGCCACACTTTTCTTTCCTGACATATTTCAGGCATGCACGCGCGTCGATTTCTCTGACTCCTCACATGGCCGACATTCAATATTTGATTTATTTGATCGTGTCACGTTTTCCTCGGTCTTCCTCTATTTCTGGTTCCATTTACATCATTAACATATAATTTTTTTACCATTCTTTCTTCATTCATTCTTTCCATATGTCCAAACCATCTTAATGATCCTTCATTATTTTGTTCATGACACCATCATTCGCACCGCATTCACTTCTTATATTTTCATTCGACACTCTATCATACACAGAGTATACACACATTCGTCTAAGAGATCTCATTTCAACTGCATTTATTCTACTTTCATCCTTCTTTTGCCAGTTCCATGCTTCGCTTCCATACATAAGGGTCGGTGGAAGAACACCATTGTGCACTGCCATTCTAGCTTTTTTTGATAGGTTTTTGTTTGCGATGACAACTTTAAGTGCACCATTCACTTTGTTTCCTGCCCCAACCCTTCTTTCAATATCCCTCTCCACTCGCCCATCTCTTGTAAACATACTACCTTAATACACGAACTCAACTTCTTGCTCCAAATTTTCACCATTCTTCAATAATATTTTTAATTCCTTGGTGGTATTGAATGGTGGCCTAATTACAGTTAATTAAAAAAAAAACGTTGTTACGAGGAATATAAATTAAATAAACGAATAATATCCGGATCGTCTATTGGTGGGAGGTTCGCAACCCATCACACCGCGTCTCTCGCGGGGGCGAAAATACTCGTAAAAGGATGAAGTGCCGCATCGGTTAAAGTGTGGCAGTCGATTCTTTCTGCCTACCTTTTCGGGGAGACGGCGTGATGGTTAGTTAGTTAGTTAACCAAAAACAAAAAAAACAAAAAAAACTTCAAAATTTTGAACATAAGTTTTGTCATTGTGGTCTGTTATGCAGACGATGCTATAATCATATCTGAGGACAATAATGACTTCCAAAAAATGCTAGACGGACTACATTACGCCTGTAAGAAATATAACATGAAATGGCACCAGCTTATATATCTGAACTCTGCATCAACGAGAACCTGAATGCTAGACAGTCTACAATGTGATCAGCTAAGTCTTCTGCGATCGGTAGATTGACTGTGCCAAAACGCTGTCCAAGCACAAACTTTGGCGACCGAGCCCTTCAGCCTGGAACAATCTTCCAGCAGACCTTAAGTGCATTGAGTATCAATCATAGATTAGATCGAGACTCAAAACGCAACTTTTCAAATTATTATTTTCTGACAAGAAGGGTTGATCGACTTCGTCAGGTGCAGCCCTCATACTAAATACGTTTATTATTTTTGTTATCATTATTAATATTATTATTATCTCGTTGATAAAACAGAGCATCTTCTACAGCGCCCTTGAGATGAGTAATTCATAAAAATAGCGCTATGCAAATTATCCAATTTATTTATTATTATAACATGACGATCTCTATCGAAAAGACAAAATGTTTCACCTTTTTCAAAACACCTAAAGCATGTAACCCGGTTATAGAAAATATATCCATAGAGAACAGGTTAGAACCTTCAAGTATCTAGGCTTAGGCACGTAAACAAGCCAGCTGCAATCTCTGTTGCTTTAAAATCCACAATATGGAAAAACAAAGACATGGCCATTAAGAATAATATGAGAATCTATAAAACATGCAAAATACTAATAATAACACATGGCGTCGAAACAAGGGCAAACGTAGTAAGGACCAAACAAATTTTGAGGACTTTCGAGATGAAGACACTGAGGACTATAGCAGGCAAGACACTGAGAGATCGCGTGAGGAACAACAGAATAAGAGAGATATGTGGGGTTGAGGATATGATAAGATGTAGCAGACAGCGAAAAATGGACTGAAATTGTAATATTCAAAGATTGGACACCACCAGACTCCCCTATATTGCACTATATAATCAGTCTCGCGGGACGCGTCCTCGTGGAAGACCTCCTAAAAGAAGGAAGGACAGCTGGGAGTCTACCTCACAGGAGGAGCAACACTCTGGAGAACATACCACATAGGTATACAACAAGGAAGAAGCTGAAGCCGAAGAAGTTTTGTCACTGTTTTTTTATTACAACATAATGAAAAAATATTTATGCATTCCGATAATAAATAATAATTGATTAATTATAAATAAAATGTAATATACTCGTATGCATGGAAAAATGGGCTCGATTTGATGTGTAGCGCCATCGGCGAAGAAGAATAACTCTCGACCAATTGGCGGTTGTATACACAACTCATAATCAGTGAAAAATATATGTTTTTCTTTTCTTTATTACTTTCTATAATATTATCCCTGCTGGTTATCTCAAGGTTACAAATTATTATAAAAAAAATCCTTTTTTTTTACATGAAATTTAAAATTTACAGATCTGACTCAGTCAAGCTATGTGGTCCATGGGCTAATTAATATAGGTAGGTTCGTCCTTGATAAATTTATTCAACAGAGGGGCCAAGTATATATTTTTTATTTCCTACGATCCAAAAACAACCTCCCACTGGCTATGCCGATATGTGGAGCAATCTATTTATCAATCTATTTTTTTCTAATCTTTATAATCAGATTATTAACAGATTATTAATAAACTATTAAATTAAATAACTTTGTTTTTTGTATCATAATTGTATTTTATTTAAGAAATTAATTAAATTTGTTTTATATATGTACTCAAAATTTCATACAAAAACAAAAACATCTTTTCGGTAATGGCCAATCATTGTGGGAATTTTGACCATCATTTCGAGAGCAAAAACACAAAATTTTTACAAATAGCAAATAATCCTCAAAAATTAGAAAATTTAGAAATTTTAAAGGCCAAAATATGTAAATTAAATGTTATAAACAACCAAATTCCTTATATTCCAAATTAGTATATAGTACATTATTCATTCTTTCCATATGTCCAAACTATCTTAATGATCCTTTCATTATTTTGTTTATAACACCATCATTCGCACCGCATTCACTTCTTATATTTACATTCGACACTCTATCATACACATAGTATCTACACATTCGTCTAAGAGATCACATTTCTACTGCATTTATTCTACTTTCATCCTTCTTTTGCCAGTTTTACGCTTCACTTCCATACATGAGGGTCGGTACAAGAACACCATTGTGCACTGCTATTTAGACTTTTTTGGATAGGTTTTTGTTCGCGATGACAACTCTAAGTGCACCATTCACTTTGTTGGCCGTCCCAACCCTTCTTTCAATATCCCTCTATAGAGAGGGCGAATGGTCGCCTATCTTTTGTGAACTACTTCTTCTTCTTTTTATTCTTAGTTTAGATCGTATGAACTGTCCTGAGATAACTAACTAACCATCACGCCGTCTCCCCGAAAGGGTAGGCAGAAAGAATGGACTGTCACTCTTGTTATTGTTTCTCTACTTATTTTACAAAAATGTTTACCAAACTGTTCTCGAATATATGTATATATTTTTTTAATTGTCTTATTTTTTTTTCTTACTTGCTCTCATTTGTTTTCTTGTTATATTATTTGTAAATATATATATTTTTTAATTGTTAATTGTATTTTTGTATAATAATTAAATAAAACGATGTTTTTTAACTACTTCCACTTTTGTCTTTATTTAGACAGCGACCGGTTTCGCCAGGCTCGCTGGCATCGACAGACTGGTCTGTCGTCTGTCGATGCCAGCGAGCCTGGCGAAACCGGTCGCTGTCTAAATAAAGACAAAAGTGGAAGTAGTAATAAAACATCGTTTTATTTAATTATTATTTAAAATGAACTTCCATCAAGAGATTTCAGTAAAATCATTTGAGTATTTTTGTATACCTATTGTAATTATAAACGATTTCGATTTCTTATTCTGTAATGTTTATAATTTTTTTGAATAAATTAAAATTGAAATTGAATTTGAAAGTCACACTTTTACTGATGCGGCACTCCATCCTTCTCTTTTTGCCTGTTTTTTTTTTGTCCTGAGATTTTATTTATTTATTTCCTCTCGTTTTTGAGATCTCATTTTTTATTATTAAAAAATAAATAAAAATAATAAAAATTCCAGAAGGTACGCGAATTTTGTTTTATTTCATAATATTTATGTTCGCAGTTTCCAAACAGAATGTACACTTTTAATGTATTTTCATGCACGGGAAAATTCGTTTATAAAATATATTATTACGTATTGCCTCCTTGGCACGGTAACAAAAAATTAAAAAGAGTAATCCAAGGTCAGCGGAGAATAAATATAACCCATATGACACTATGCGCGCTGTGAACTCTTGCGTCACGCCGAGTTTTTACCCGAAAACACAATCACCGTTGCTTGAGTAACGAAATCAAATAATAATCACAACAAATCGGATAATTTATAGAGCGCCCTTTTTATGAATTAATCATCGTTCATCGACGGTCGATTTGAGGACTTCGAGAAGACTTGGACTTGGACTTGGATCTTCTGGCTTACAGAGGTTCAGCTCTAATGGCTATTCTTCTAATTTTTTTTTCTGAACCTTTTCCAGTATAACGGAATATCTCGCCTCGTAGGGAATCCATATCACAGAACCACTTTCGAGTCTGCTCCAAATCAATGTGATCCTTAAGATGGTGTCTTATATGACAACTCTTCGGCACATCCCTAATCAGTCTCACTGCCTTATACATTACAATGAAACGTAAAAGAGAGTTGTCCAGACATAAGTAAACATAAGGTCAGGAGTGATATTTTTTGCTTTGCTAGAGTAATGTCAAATGTTATTAACTAGCTAAACATCACCCCGGTAGTCAGAGAGGATGGATCACCACACTGTGTTATTATGACATGTTTTACATTCACACATCGTGACATGCAAGTTCATCGATTCTTTCTACTTCGGATATGGCCGTCTTTCAGTAATTGATTAATTTGGTCATGCCATGTCTTCCTAGGTCTTCCTCGACTCCTTTTTCCATTCAAACTACTTGTTTGTATCTTTTTAACCATTCTCCCTTCATCATATGTCCAAATCACTTTGGCGACCCTTTCTTATTTTATTTATCACGCATTGATCCGCCTGACATTCCTTTCTTGTTAGAAATGTTATAATTAAATAAATTTAACACCATTGTTCAAGAAACCCGGAATAACCTAGATGCAGTCTGCACAAGACAGAGTGACATGAAGCGAATGGAGGAGACCTTTGTCCTCTATGCGCCTAATAGAGGGTTTTAATTCATAAAAAATAAATAAATTAAAAAATCTGTAAAATTTGATTATATTTGTAAACAATTTTTTAATATTTTAAATATGTATCACTAAAGAAGGACTGGTTCTCCAAAACATGTCTGATATGTAATTTATATATTGTTGTATATACAAAGTATATAACAAAAGAAAAAGACAAATAGAAGAAATTAAAAGTTCTTTATTTCTCTTTTTCGTTTTTATACACTTTATTTATACAACACTTACATTAAAAAAAAATTACATAGACATGTTTCGGACAACCAGTCCTTCTTCAGTGATACATATTATAAAGATACATACATACAGATTTATGTAAATTTATAATATGTATCACTGAAGAAGGACTGGTTGTCCGAAACATGTCTATGTAATTAATTTTTTTTAATGTAAGTGTTGTATAAACAGAGTGTATAAAAAATAAAAAGAGAAATAAAGACAGCACAATGTAAGGCGAATATAGAAGAAAAGTTCTTTAAACTATCATTTAATATTACTTCTTTTTAAAATATTACTAAAAATATTTTTTTCGAGAAGCGCGGATATTCGTTTGAAGTTTTCTTTTTATATTTATAATTACATTAAGCATAAATTATTTTCATAAACTATTAATTTAAACTATAATTAGTAAGCAAGTACTGTAAGACCTGCCACCGTATATGTGCTTATATGCAAAAATATAAAGTTGAAACCTTTTTTTTTTGCATTTCCATTTTCTTTTCACATCGGTTCACACAATGAACAATAAATTTCTATACAATTATCATTTCGCAGGAAAGATAAAACTTAAGGTGGAATTAATTATGCAATAATTAAAACACGTTATAACTTGCATATGTGCAAAACAGCTAAGCTGTTTTGTCATACTAATTACATATAAGGATCACGCGTATAACATGGCAACCAAGGTTTATGAAAATTTATGAATGTTATATTTGTATGAGAGAGCTGAAAGGGTTGGATGTAGGTGCCAAAATGAGCGGAGTGTCAGTAAGCTGTCTCTTGTATGCGGATGACGCTGTCCTACTTGCTGACAACGAGCATGAACTACAAGTCCTGGTGAATTGTATGTATGAGGTATGCATGCGAAATGATCTGATGATGAATGTTAATAAGTCCAAGGTAATGATTTTTGAAAAGGAAGAAACCACGGCAGTCTGCAACATTAGCGTGAATGGTGAAAACTTGGAGCAAGTAGTTGAGTTTGTGTATTTAGGTAGTATGTTTACAAGAGATGGGAGAGTGGAGAGGGATATTGAAAGAAGGGTTGGGGCAGGCAACAAAGTGAATGGTGCACTTAAAGTTGTCATCGCAAACAAAAACCTATCCAAAAAAGCTAGAATGGCAGTGCACAATGGTGTTCTTCTACCGACCCTTATGTATGGAAACGAAGCATGGAACTGGCAAAAGAAGGATGAAAGTAGAATAAATGCAGTAGAAATGAGATCTCTTAGACGAATGTGTGGATACCCTGTGTATGATAGAGTGTCGAATGAAAATATAAGAAGTGAATGCGGTGCGAATGATGGTGCTATGAACAAAATAATGAAAGGATCATTAAGATGGTTTGGACATATGGAAAGAAAGAATGGTAAAAAAAATATATGTTAATGATGTAAATGGAACCAGAAATAGAGGAAGACCGAGGAAAACGTGGCACGATCAAATAAATCAAATATTAAATGTCGGACATGTGAGGAATTAGAGAAATCGACGCGCGTGCATGACACGATGTTGAGGAAGCGAGAGAAATATGTCATTCTCAGTATTATATTATATATAAAATAGCGGATACCACAAGAACGAAGGCTAAAGTACGGGTGGCAGACGAGGGCGCTGAGGATGATTACAGGAAGGACTATTCGAGATAGGGAGAGGAATACGGCCATCCGCGAGATATGCAAGGTGGAGGATGTCGTGAGATGGGGCAGACAACGCAGAAGATACTGGAATGCGCACGTGCAGAGGATGGATCCCACCAGAATCCCACACGCTGTGGCGCATCAGATTCCTGCCGGCTGCCGTCCCCCCGGAAGACCGCCGAAGAGATGGTGAGATGGTTGAGAGTCAACCTCCCAAGAGAGGCCAGCCTGATTTCAGAAACAGACCAAAGGTTTATAAGGAAAAGAAGAAGAAGAAGAAGAAGAAGAAGAAGAAGAATAAGAAGAAGAAGAAGATGAAGAAGAAGAAGAAGAAGATGAAGAAGAAGAAGAAGAAGAAGAAGAAGAAGAAGAAAAAGAAGAAGATATTTAAAATAAAATCGCCATGGCGAATGGCGAATGGAAATATATTTTTGGGTTGCCGTATTATACATACGGATCGTTAATTTATCTATGGGTAGGTACCTACTCGGTTAAAATTGCAAAACATAAAGATTATTCAATTGCAGCTATTTATATTTTAAGCCTGTAGTCAAACTAGATTCTAATTTAATTATTATTTATTCAGAGAGTGCAATTAATAATGTTAATTAAGCAAAGAGAAAAAAACTTAACTTTTTAAATTATTGCACGTCAAATATAATTTTAAACCATTTTTCTACATTATACTTAGAGGTAATGGTTTTTAATTTCTTTACTTAGGGTTATGCTTGGTTTTTCATGAAAATTTATCTAAAATAATTATTACGTCACTACGTTAACCTTACGCGAAAGTGCTAGGATTTTAACGTTACTCTAATATTTATTGTTTCTTAAACAATTATGTAAAACTACATAGTTAATTCTTCTTCCTTATTGTAGACCTATCTGGTCTGTTCTCCAGAGTGTTGCTCCTCCTGTGAGGCAGACTCCCAGCTGTCCTTCCATCTTTTAGGAGGTCTTCCACGAGGTGATGCATATTATAAAGATACATTTAAACAATATTATAAAATTGTTTACATGATCTGACAGATGTTATAAAGATTTATAACATCTGTCAGATCGTTTACACAATTTTGTAATATTTTTAAAATGTATCTTTATAATACTCGTATGATAAACTGAAGAAGGTATGGTTGTCCGAAACATGTCTATGTAATTTTATTTTTTTAATGTAAGTGTCGTATATACAAAGTATATAAAAAATAAATAAAAGAAAAGCTTATCAATATAAGCGAAAACGGCCGTTCACAATGGAAATTTGGTCCCAACCCTAATGTATGGAAGCGAAGCATGGACCTGGCAGAAGAAGGATGAGAGCAGAATAAATGCGGTAGAGATGAGGTCCCTAAGACGTATGTGTGTTAGAACGATATACGACAGAATCTCAAATGCTGATATAAGAAAGGAATGTAGAGCGGAAGAAGGTATTATGAACAAAATTATGAAAGGAACGCTGCGTTGGTTCGGACATATGGAACGCATGGATGTAGAAATAATGGTTAAGAAAGTATACGTTAATGATGTAAATGGGGTGTACTAAGCCGAGGCAGACCGAGGAAAACATGGCATGACCAAATTAATCAAATTTTAAAGGTTGGTCATGTTAGAATAGAATAGTGTGGCGGTCCGCTCTCTCTGCCTACCCCTGCGGGGAAACGGCGTGACGGTTTGTTTGTATAAAAAAGAAAGAGAGAAATACAGCATCATAACAACACAAAATATGGCGTATATACAAGAAATGTAAAACATTAGTTTATTGTAACAACCGATGATGCGAACATCGGTTAGGTTAGGTTAGGTTAGGTTAGGTTAGGTTAGGTTAGGAGGAGAGGTTCGGTTAGGTTCTCTTAAAGAGAGAAATACAGCATCATAACAACACAAAGTATGGCGTATATACAAGAAATGTAAAACATTAGTTTATTGTAACACCCGATGATGCGAACATCGGTTAGCGAAACAGCTGTCCCGACACTCTCAGTGAATAAAAATAAATTGTTATATTATAATAGTATTTTAATTTTTAACAGTACTGATTTTGAATCAGCAGAGATTCGATTCAAATGGTTCCAACGCAACGCAGCCGTTTGAAATCCCTAGCCTAAAATATTTGGAGCTAATAATCTCGTCTGGTATCCGCGATAATGTGTGTACAGGCGTCTTTCCTTTCGAAAAAAAAACCAGTTTGCAATGGTTGTAACAAATCACGGATCGCGAACTGCCCGTTGCCCGTGCATGCATGGATGTATGGTTATTTATCTATGCAGAAATGCCATTTGGGACCAGGTCCGACAACGTTCAGACCTGGTTCGAAATCTACAGACCGTATCGTGATACGAGTACTTGCGATGGAGTTTGTTAAGTTAATACGTTAAACAATAAGAGCGTAAGCTTTATGGTCGTGAATTTATTGTTTCTTGAGTGTTAATCTAATCACTTATTAGATAATTCTTGTTATTATTATTAATATAATAATAATTATTATTATTATCATAATTATTTACTAGCTGATCCGGCGAACTTCGTACCGCCTCAGAATCAATTAATAAATGTTGAGTTAACTTATTACTAACTAACTAACTAACTTACCATCACGCCGTCTCCCCGGAGGGGTAGGCAGAAAAAATGGAACGCCACACTGTTCTGTCCTGACATACGTCTCTCGCTTCTTCTACATTCATACATCTTGTCATGCACGCACGTCGATTTTTCCGACTCCTCACGTGACCGACATTCAATATTTGATTGATTTGATCGTGCCACGTTTTCCTCGGCCTTCCTCTATTTCTAGCTCCATTCACGCCGTTTACATACGAGTATACCTTCTTTACCATTCTGTCTTCACTCATTCTTTCCATGTGTCCAAACCATCTTAATGACCCTTTCCTTATTTTGTGCATAACACTTTCATTCGCACCACATTCACTTCTTATACTTGCATTTGTCACTCTATCATAAACAGATTTGCCACACATTCGTCTTAGAGATCTCATTTCTACTGCATTTATTCTACTTTCATCCTTCTTTGCCAGTTCCATGCTTCACTTCCATACATAAGGGTCGGCACAAGAACACCATTGTGCACTGCCATCTTAGCTTTTTTGGATAGGCTTTTGTTTGCGATGACAACTTTAAGTGCACCATTTATTCTGTTGCCTGCCCCAACCCTTCTTTCAATATCCTTCTCCACCCTGCCATCCTTTGTAAACATACTTCCTAACTTATAAGCTTATTAGTTGAATTAAATTAAATTATTTATTAAGTTAAAATGAATTAAGTACAATAAATGTGCAAAAAACAAAATTAGATTTGAATTACATTGATATGAATGTATTATAGTTCACGTGGATACACCGAAGGATGTTACGCATCTCCTGGACTGACATGGTCAGCAACACAAACGTTCTCCATGGAGCCAGAGTTGACAGAGAGTTGCTGAACAACATCAAAGTCCGTAAGGTATCCTACTTGGGCCATGTTCTGAGAGGCGAAAAGTACGCACTGTTACATCTGATCTTGGAGGGTAAGATTGAGGGTCGACGAGGTGTTGGGAGAAGGCGGGTTTCCTGGCTGAGGAACATCCGAGAGTGGACGGGGCTGAGGACCGTGGGGGAGCTGTTTCGAGCTGCCCAGGACAGGGAAGCCTACTCAAGGGTGATAGTCAACGTTGGGGAGACCTGACAGGACACGGAAAGAAGAAGAAGATAGTTCACGTGACAGCAAGCGATTTGCTTTATTGAAGCGAATCGAAATGACTCGTGTAGCATTGTTGCACTGCTTTCTGTTAAACTATTACATTTGCTGGATGGGGTGCACTCGGGTCGATTTTTTCCGATGTTTTAAAAATTTAAAACTTCAAGATAACAGGCGTTTTCATTAATACACGAGTTTAAAAATATTTTCCTATATACCCGTAATTTATTTCCATCACTTGCTGCAGTCTTGCGAGTTCCTAAAACATTGTACAATAAATCATTTTTATAGCATTTTCCACATCTTCATTGCAGTCTCATATTATTGAATGCGGCCTTCGCACACATATAATTTGGACAGCAGGCACCATATCTCGGTGTAAATATTTTGGCAATTAGATGAAACAAAAACTAAACTAACTAACCATCACGCCGTCTCCCCGAAAGGTTAGGCAGAAAGAATGGACTGTCACACTTTTACTGATGCGGCACTCCATCCTTCTCTTTTCGCCCCGCGGGAGACGCGGTATGATGGGTTGCGAACCTCATCGCCACCAATAGGCATCTCCCGCGCACACTTCGATCGTCCAACACCCACAAAAAAATCTAAAACAAATAATATAAAATACAATGATATAAAATAAAATAACAAAATAATTATAATTTAACACAAAATGTTCTTTTTAGATGGTGTACATATTGTCTATTTAATTTATGTTCCACGAATCCACCGTTTTTTTAATTTAGCACATAATGTAATAACACATAATGTTTTTTTCGATGTTGCACATGTTGACATGAACGATCCGGACTTTTGTGTTTATTTAATTTATTATATGTTACACGTTTCCACCGTTTTCTTAATTAGCTGTAATTAGGCACTTAACCAGCAAGAACTTAAAAATAATATTGAAGAAATTATTCAAATTGTCATTGGAACAAATGAAAAATTAATTTTTACACCTGTCAAAATTCTTTATAAAAACGATAAAACTAATATAATTTTAACAGCAAAACAGTACAAACGTATTACGTGTCACAATTATCTATTATAAAGTGCGGCAACAGTTAAATTGACCAAAACAATTCACTTATACACGAAATATCGCCAAATTTACAGGAGAACCGCACCACATGAACCAAACCAAATTTTCAAAATCAGAATAACAAAAGAGAACGAAAACATATATTTTTTAATGTAGGTACCTTAAATAATTGTAGATACACTTAAGGCGTTAACACTGGAATTCCTTAATGATGATTTTTTATGAAGTAAAACACTGTTTTTCCATTTTTTTTTCTCGATATGTTTCGAAGGATTACACCTTCATCAACGGGAGAACGATATAATAGAAGTTATATCATAATTTATGGGCGCTTATATCGTTCTCCCGATTATGAAGGTGTAAACCTTCGAAACATGCCGAGAAAAATAAACTCAAAAGTGGAAAAAACAGTGTTTTAATTGATAAAAAAATTCTTCTTTAAATAATTGATGATTTAAATAATTAATAATTGATGATAAACCCATCACACCACGTCTCCCGCGGGGCAAAAAGAGAATGAAGGAGTGCGGCATCGGTTAAAGTGTGACGGTCCATTCTTTTCGCCTACCCTTTCGGGAAGACGGCGTGATGGTTAGTTAGTTAGTTAGTTTTTTATTTAAATAATATTTGAGATAGGAGGAAATTGTTATAAAATGCGGTAAAAAATGGTGAAATGTTTATAGATTAATCAATACAATGATAAATATTGGTCATAGAATTGTTTGCCGATATCGCTCTTCCGAGAATAATATCTGAGGTCACGTTCCTATCGATCCGCCGGTGATTAGGTGTCAAACCGACTTGTTGTGATACAGGCGAAACCGGTTATCCGCCGCGTACGCGGATAGGAACCGTGGGCCATTTCGGCTGAGGATTCAATCAAAAAGTGACAGGCGAAACGAGTACGGCGTATCTGTGTGGAAGATGTAATTACTTGACTCTGTATTGGTCATTAAATACAATATTTCTTTGAGAAGGAATATTATTGTACTTGCGAGTTTGCTTCGAGGAGTCAGCATGAGAAGGGGTTATTGCATATTTATACACATTCTGATCATATACCTGATCTTCAAGAACTCCTAAATAAAATTGATATAGCAGGAAAGGATCTGGGCTTGAAAATCAAGGGAAGCATGAAGCTGGAAGCATTTGAAATGTGGCTCCATCGCCGAATGCTCAGAGTTCCCTGGACAGACATGGTTACCAATACCGAAGTCCTGAGGCGAGCTAGAGTTGACAGGGGATTGTTATCAACTATCAAGGTTCGAAAGATCTCATATCTGGGTCATATGCTGCGTGGGGAAAAGTACCACCTTTTCCAACTGATATTGGAGGGAAAAATGGAGGGACGCCGAGGGCCCGGAAGGAGACAAATGTCCTGGCTGCGAAACGTGAGGGAGTGGACTAGCATCCGAAGTGTTGAGGAGCTGTTCCGAGCGGCGCAGGACAGGGACAAGTTCGCCGAGGTGATCGCCAAAGTTGGGGGGACCCGACAGGGCACTTGAAGAAGAAGAAGAACTATTCTTCAGTAGCGTTTAAAGCGTATTGCTGTAGTAGCGTTAAAAGCGTACTGCTGTACGGATGTGAGACTTGGAAGTCTACCGCGGACGTTATTGGTAAACTCCAGGTGTTTATAAATAGGTGCCTTTGCTCAATATTCAAAATCTATTGGCCCCAAACAGTGTCAAATGCCGCTCTCTGGACTATGGCAGGCGAAAAGCTAATTAGAGAACAAGTCGCTAGACGCAAATGGCAGTGGATCGGTCACACTCTGAGACGGAACCCAGCCTGCATCGCTCAGGGTGCACTAGACTGGTCCCCTATGGGGGGAAAGAGAAAGCGAGGCAGAGATAGAGCCACCCGGAAAAGAACCCTGCAGGACGAGGTTAAGGCGGCAGGCCTCACTTGGGATGATGTTAGGCTTTAGGCATACGATAGAGTCGGGTGGAGAAGGTTCCTTGAGGCCCTACGCACCATGGATGTGTGACAGGCCAAAAATAAGAAGAAGAAGAATTATTCTTCATCACTGAGAAGGGTGCTGCGCAGAATTCTGGGACCTGTGAATGACGGTGAAGGCATAATGACGAGCTGTAATATATTTACAAAACACAGGTCAGACTGAATAAACTGAGATGGGCCGGTCACGTGCCGTCATCGCGAACCCCAAAAAGATTGCTGGAGTGGCACCCAGGTGGTAGAAGACCAATTGGACGACCAAGGCTGCGATGGGAGGATGAAGTTGGGAGAGATGGGGCGAAATTGTTACGAGTGTCACATTGGAGGGTCGAAGCGGAGGATAGGAGGAGTTGGAGGCGACGAATACTGGAGGCTAAGGCTCGATATGGGCTGTAGGGCCATCGAAGAAGAAGAAGAATAAGAAGATTCTTCATCCACTCTACAACTGAAAGGTGCGAATGTTGAAATAGTCGACCGATTTAAATACCTTGGCAGCATTATCACTAAAGCGCTTGACCCGGACATTGAAATAAAATTCAGAATTGAAGTTGCACGAGCTGCATTTAATAAAATGAGAACATTATTTTGCAACGATAATCTTAAGTTGAAACTCCGACAAAGAATGATTAAATGTTATATATGGTCTATTATACTATAGGGCTGCGAAACCTGGACTCTGATAGTGAATGTAGTGAACCGTTTGGAAGCGTTCGAGATGTGGATATACCGCAGAATGCTCCGTATACGGTGGACCGATAGGGTCAGTAATGCAGACGTACTGCATAGAGCCAGAGTCAATAGAGAGCTGTTGTCGAGTATGAAAATTAGAAAGGTCTCATATTTGGGTGATGTGCTAAGGGGAGAAAAATACCACCTTCTTCGACTGATATTAATAGGTAAAGTGGAGGGACGTCGGAGAGTTGGTAGAAGGTAGCTGTCCTGGCTGTCACCAAGTAGTCTTAAGCTACAAGTGTACACAATTGTTCTTACATAATAAACATTTTCGACCTCTCTTTATTCACCCCATAGTCATACCCTAAACGTTCCGCTTGGGTTTTCCATGGTTTCCTCAGTTGTAAAGCGAATGTCGAAACAAATATAGATAGCCCAAAGACCCTAGGGTTTGACTGAGTCAGCTCTGAAGAAGTAAAATTTTGAAGCCGATGCTACATGCGTTTTTAATAAAAATTTGAAGCTGATGAAAAAAAATAATAAATCGGGAATAATTAATGTTTTTAATTGAAATTCCTTGGTAGAAGTTCATTTTAAATAATGAAAACAAAAATATTTTATATATTATTTTTACACCTGATGATGTCAACATAAGTCGATGTAACAGCTGTCGCGTAAAATAAAATAGAATTGCGATACAAAAAACCAAGTTATTTAATTTAATAGTTTAAAAAAAATTATACAATTTTTTATTATTATTATGTATTTAGTGCGATTCCACTTGTGTTTATGTTCGACCGGTTTCGGCAGCTTGCTGCCATCTTCTTATGACCCAGTGACACAAGAAATTTTGTTTATTATTGTGTTTTTACTGTGACCAAATTAATCAAATTTTAAAGGTTGGTCATGTTAGAAGTCGGAGGAATCGACGTGCGTGTATGACTCGTTGTATGAATGTGGAGGAAGCTAAGAGAGGTTTATCAGGATAGAGTAGTGTGGCGGTCCATTCTCTCTGCCTACCCCTGCGGAGAAACGGCGTGATGGTTTGTTTGTTTGTTTCGAAATATTTGAATATGACAACGCCTCTTTGAAAATAACAAATACTTATTTAAGAAGAGCATCCTTAGTTTTATCCTGGGATACACACTGCCCCTTGGTGGGTGTGTTCTGATCTACTTTTCTGTTTATAATGTGTCTTTTATAAATACTGTTTTTTTTTAATTCATTTCTGCTCTTTCTAAAACCTGTCCTCCATCCATCCCATCCCAATTTATTCATTCTTACTTAACATCTTCCCGCCTCTCTCATACACCATCTTCTTCATGTTTTAAAATTTAGTTTGTTATATATTTGTCCTATTGTGTATTGTGAATTAATGTGTGTTTTATATCATTTTAATGTGTTTTTTTTTTTTTTTTTTACTAATTTAAGGTGTGCTTTATATAATATTTACTTCTGATTTTATTTAATAATAAAGAGATGTGAGGCCGCGCGGGAGATATATAAGGTTAAAAGAATAGATTAAATGTGGTCTGTCACCCTTTTGATTGATGACAAGAAAAGGCTAAATTAAATGAACGTAAGTCCCGGATGGACAAGGAACAGGCCTAGATAGTGCAGCGAGACTGACGAAAGGGCGTCGCTGCGTCCTATAACAGTCTCGGGTGGTGGTGGGAACCTTATATATCCTGGGACTCAGACCTGGTGTTGCAGCGGGAACATAAACATTTGACGACCTTCGTGGCAGAGTGGTAAGAGCTCTGATTACCATACCAAAGGTCTTGGGTTCAAATCCCGGGGATTCTGTTTTGTATCATTTTTTTTTGTTTTCTTTAATTAATTCGGGACTTACATAGTTTGCACTGCAACACCCTCAAATAATTGGCTGTTTTTGAAGATTTATCTTACATTATAACACACTTATCTCCGAACGTACATAATACTAATTTATATACATACATACAGACACATGCGCGAAGCATGGTACGTTTCCTATATACTCAACGATCTAAAGGTCACAGGTTCACATCCTTTTGAATTTGCTAAGTTGAGTTATGTATTGACGTAAATCTGGGTACTTTTAAATAATTGCGTCCGTGAGGTTAAAAATAAAATAAAATTTTGGTAATAAACTAATAAAAAGATAAACCAACACAATCTTTTATCCTGATATAATTGTAAATCATTTTAAAAATTGTATAAGAAAGGAATGTAGAACGGAAGAAGGTATTATGAACAAAATTATGAAAGGATCGCTGCGTTGGTTCGGACATATGGAACGCATGGATGGAGGAAGAATGGTTAAGAAAACTAACTAACTAACTAACCATCACGCCGTCTCCCCGAAGGGGTAGGCAGAAAGAATGGACTGCCACACTTTTCTTTCCTGACATCTTTTTCTCTTGCTTCCTCAACATTCATACATCGTGTCATGCACGCGCGTCGATTTCTCTGACTCCTCACATGACCGAAATTTAATGTTTGATTGATTTGATCGTGCCACGTTTTTCTCGGCCTTCCTCTATTTCTAGCTCCGTTCACGCCGTTTACATACATCGTGTCATGCACATTCATACATCGTGTCATGCACGCGCGTCGATTTCTCTGACTCCTCACATGGCCGACATTTAATATTTGATTTTTTTGATCGTGGCACGTTTTCCTCGGTCTTCCTCTATTTCTGGTTCCATTTACATCATTAACATATAATTTTTTTACCATTCATTCTTCATTCGTTCTTTCCATATGTCCAAACCATCTTAATGATACTTTCATTATTTTGTTCATGACACTATCATTCGCACCGCATTCACTTCTTATATTTTCATTCGACACTCTATCATACACAGAATATCCACACATGGTTAAGAAAGTATACGTTAATGATGTAAATGGGGTACGAAGTCGAGGCAGACCGAGGAAAACATGGCATGACCAAATTAATCAAATGTTAAAGGTTGGTCATGTTAGAAGTCGGAGGAATCGACGTGCGTGTATGACTCGTTGTATGAATGTGGAGGAAGCTAGAGAGGTTTGCCAGGATAGAGTAGTGTGGCGGTCCATTTTCTCTGCCTACCCCTCGGGGAAACGGCGTGATGGTTTGTTGTTGTTGTTGTATTTTAAATGTTAATCTGGTACAAGTGGACGAATTTGTTTATTTAGGAAGTATGTTTACAAACGACCGCTGGACCGACGATCTGAAGAGGATTGCTGGACATGGATGGATAGGAGCGGCAATGGATAGGGAGCGGTGGCGGGCTTTGGGAGAGGCCTACATTCAGCAGTGGATGACAGACGGCTGATGATGATGATGATGATTACAAAAGGTGGAGAAGGATATTGAAAGAAGAGTTGGGCCAGGCAACAGAGTAAATGGTGCACTTAAAGTTGTCATCGCAAACAAAAGCCTATCCAATGAAGCTAAGATGGCAGTGCATAATGGTGTTCTTGTGCCGACCCTTATGAATGGAAGTGAAGCATGTAACTGGCAAAAGAAGGATGAAATTAGTATAAATGCAGTAGATCTCTAAGACGAATGTGTGACAAATCTGTATATGATAGAGTGTCAAATGCAAGTATAAGAAGTGAATGTGGTGCGAATGAAAGTGTTATGAACAAAATAATGAAAGGGTCATTAAGATGGTTTGTACACATGGAAAGAATGAGTGAAGACAGAATGGTAAAGAATGTATATGTAAACGGCGTGAACGGAGCTAGAAATAGAGGAAGTAAAACGTGGCACGATCAAATCAATCAAATCTTAAATGTCGGTCACGTGAGTCCGAGAAATCGACGTGCGTGCATGACAAGATGTACCATATGAATGTAGAGGAAGCGAGAAAGTTATGTCAGGACAGAACAGTGTGGCGTTCCAATCTTTCTGCAATACCCCTTCGGGAGACGGCGTGATTTTGATATAACCGTGGAAGACCAAGGAAAGCATGGCATGACCAAATTAAACAAATACTAAAAGGCAGTCACATTTAAAGTAGGAAAAATCGTCGGGCATGCATGTTACTGTTTAATCTGTGTTGACAACCTTCGTGGCAGAGTGGTAAGAGCTCTGACTTCCATACCGAAGGTTACGGGTTCGATTCCCGGCGATGGCAGTGTGATTGTCACACTGTCTTTGGTCTGGTGTAGAATTCACATGACAATAAAATGACGATAGACTTGCTACCTATCACATGCCACGAGAATCAATATAATAGATAAAAAACAAATTGTATACAGTAATTGGGTTCGACCTGTTGTATACATAAAAAAAAGTGTATAGGAAGCTAGAGAGGTATGCCAGGACAGAGTAGCATGGCGGTCCATTCTCTCTGCCTACTGGAAACGGCGTGATGTTTGGTTAGTTAGTTAATTATTATGAATATATAATGGGAATGACAAGTTTCGCTTTGTTAGGGCATTAAGTCATTCACTTGTTATATTTGTGCTTGGCACTATATCATTTACAGATTTGCAACACATTAATCTCAGAGTTCCCAATTCTACTGCACTTATTATTTTCTTCCTTTAATTCCCAGTTCCATGCTTCACTCGCTCCACCATCAGAAAATATCAGATGATGATGATGATTTATATAGCGCCATTTTTGTGAATGATTCACTTCAAGGGCGCTCAACGTCCAGAAAGCTTCTCTTAAAAAGAAAAGTTTTAAGAGAGCTTCTGAACACTCCTTCGTCGTCTTGATTGCGGATATTGTAGGGCAGCCTGTTCCACGCCGTCGGTCCCGCGATGCCAAAAGCGTGATCTCATGCGGTGACCAAATAATGGAACTACCATGTATTCCAACCGACTTCTTGCCAGGGAATTATACAACACCCGAAGTACCTGAGTGTTTGAAAATATCTTGATATTTCTAAAAACGATATTTTGGGAAATTTTGGGAACTCGGCCGTGTTGGAGAGTGTTCGGCTTTTTATCCCTGATCTCTCCGACATCGACAGCATAGACAGTTTTTTTCTGAACATTACGGCATACTTTCATCCTTCTTCTGCTAACTCTAAGCTTCACTTCCGTACATATAGGTCGGCACATACTCCTTCTTCCTCTTAGTTTAGGTCGTATGACCTGTTTGTGACGGTGGGCTTTCCTGGGATGATGATGTCCAGCCATCTCTCCATCTCTTCGGCGGCCTTCCTGGTAATCTCTTGCTGCTTGAGTTTTCATCTTTAACAATTTTTGTAATTCTTGTATTCTTCATGCGGTCCACGTGGTCTCTCCAATAGCGCCTTCTGCTTCTTCCCCATCTCACTATGTCCTCGACACCATAGACAGACCTTATCGTTTCATTTCTGATCTGATCTCTAAGAGTTATGCCTGCGATGGAGCGCAGGGTTTGCATTTCTGCTACTCTAAGAAGGTTCTTAGTTCTATTGGTATCGGCTCTGACCTCTATTCCATACGTCATGATAGGGCGAACGCATGCCTTGTATATCTTGACTTTACTTTCGGTTAGCATGTATTTGTTCCTTCATACGGCTGTCGCTTTGTTGGTTTGTGCTCGCACCTCGTCATATAGGTCACTGTAGCTACCGATCTCTATGCCTAGGTACGTGAATCGCATGACTTGCTCAATAGGTGTGTTATCGATGATAAGTTTATCTACTATTTGTCCTATTTTATTATTAAAGTAACGCCAAGATTTTTCCAAACATTTATTTTACTATCATTCGGTCTCGGTTAACAATGCCTTCTCGTCGAGATGAGATCAATAAAATAATTAGATGGTGATATTTCCACGAAAAACTGTATTTCGAGATCAGACCACATCCGTCTTCTTCTGATCCGTGGTTTAGCGGTACGTGACCGCTTGCTGGGCTGCTGGTCGCTGGTTCGAATGCCACCCGTTTCTTGTTAGACTCGTTGCAATAATCACACTCAAAAAACTTGATTCAACAAATTTATTCACAGATTTGCTTACTGCGGTCGAACTAGTCATCTGGATATACGATAGCAATAAACTTTTGAGTTTTAAAACTAACTTACTAACCATTACGCCGTCTATCCGAAAGGGTAGGCAGAAAGAATGGACTGCCACAATTTTCTTTCCTAATATACTTCTCTCGCTTCCTCAAAATTCATTCAAAGTGTCATGCACACACGTCGATTTCTCCTCACGTGGCCAACATCAATGTTTGATTTATTTGATCGTTCCACGTTTTCCTCGGTCTTCCTCTATTTCTAGTTCCATTTACATCGTTAATAGATATTTTTTTTACCATGCTTTCTTTCAATGTGTCCAAACCTTCTTAATGTTCCTTTCGTTATTTTGTTCATAACACTTTCATTAGCACCGCATTTACATGTACTTCTCTAGAGAGAATTCTATTAGAATGTTTGGTTAATCTGTAAATGATTTACCTAATTAAGTATATAGTATATA
The DNA here is from genome assembly GCA_022606425.2 of Lepidostoma basale. Classification (NCBI taxonomy): domain Eukaryota; kingdom Metazoa; phylum Arthropoda; class Insecta; order Trichoptera; family Lepidostomatidae; genus Lepidostoma; species Lepidostoma basale. Next base: position 14,975 of record JAHDVF020001114.1, on the reverse strand, counting down.
GTATTCTTCCAAGCAAATTTAAAAATGTTTTGGAAAAAAGTAAAAAAAGCCCGAAATCCTCCTGATAGTGGATGTGTGAAAGCAATTTTAGACAACGAGGGAAGAATGTTAACGGAGAGTAAGATCATACAAGAAAGATGGATGGAATATTTTAAGGAGATGTATGGTGGTGATACAAGCGTGATCGAAAGTATAACAAATAGTGCGAGTGCGGGACCTATGAATGATAATATTGAGAAAATAAGTACGAATGAGATGAAAAGATCTGTGAATGCAATGAAAAGTGGAAAAGCTGTTGGATTTGATTGTATTGCCATAGATTTTATTAAAAGCGGTGGCGAAGTGGTTTCTGTATGGTTGTGTAAGTTATTTAACCAGTTCTTGGAGGAGGGATATACGCCGCTAGACTGGAGGAGAGCAGTAATTATGCCCCTGTACAAAGGAAAAGGATCGCGTATGGAATGTGGAAACCACAGAGTTATTAGTCTTTTGAGTGTCGTTGGTAAAGTCTATGGCAGAATTTTAAAAGAAAGAGTAAGAAAATTGACGAGTGACAAAGTTTGGGATGTGCAAGGTGCCTTTATGAATGGCAGAGGATGTATGGATCAAATTTTTGGACTTCGTACATTGACAGAGAAGTTTCTGGCCAAAAATCGCAAACTTTTCTGTGCATTTGTCGACTTGCAAAAAGCATATGATTACGTTAATAGAGAAAAGTTGTGGGAAATATTGTCTGAATATGGAATAAGTACAAAACTGATCACGGCAATTAAGTCGCTATACACAGAAAGCACTGCTAGTGTCAGAGTAAATGGAGATCTTACAGCCTGGGTAAAGGTTCAAACAGGGTTGCGTAATGTCCCCGTGGTTATTTAATCTGTATATGGACAAATGTATGAAAGAGCTGAAAGGGTTGGATGTAGGTGCCAAAATGAGCGGAGTGTCAGTAAGCTGTCTCTTGTATGCGGATGACGCTGTCCTTCTTGCAGACAATGAGCATGAACTACAAGTCCTGGTGAATTGTATGTATGAGGTATGCATGCAAAATGATCTGATGATGAATGTTAATAAGTCCAAGATAATGATTTTTGAAAAGGAAGAAACCACGACAGTCTGCAACATTAGCGTGAATGGTGAAAATTTGGAGCAAGTAGTTGAGTTCGTGTATTTAGGTAGTATGTTTACAAGGGATGGGCGAGTGGAGAGGGATATTGAAAGAAGGGTTAGGGCAGGCAACAAAGTGAATGGTGCACTAAAAGTTGTCATCGCAAACGAAAACCTATCAAAAAAAGCTAGAATGGCAGTGCACAATGGTGTTCTTCTACCGACCATTATGTATGGAAGCGAAGCATGGAATTGGCAAAAGAAGGATGAAAGTAGAATAAATGCAGTTGAAATGAGATCTCTTAGAAGAATGTGTGGATACTCTGTGTATGATAGAGTGCCGAATGAAAATATAAGAAGTGAATGCGGTGCGAATGATGGTGTCATGAACAAAATAATGAAAGGATCATTAAGATGGTTTGGACATATTAAAAGAATGAATGAAGAAATAATGGTAAAAAAATTATATGTTAATGATGTAAATGGAACCAGAAATAGAGGAAGACCGAGGAAAACGTGGCACGATCAAATAAATCAAATATTGAATGTCGGCCATGTGAGGAGTCAGAGAAATCGACGCGCGTGCATGACACGATGTATGAATATTGAGGAAGCGAGAGAAATATGTCAGGAAAGAAAAGTGTGGCAGTCCATTCTTTCTGCCTACCCCTTCGGGGAGACGGCGTGATGGTGAGTTAGTTAGTTAGTATATAGTATACGAATAATAAATTGGATGTTTTATAAAGTACCGTAGAAATGAGATCTCTAAGACTAATGGGTATTATATTTGTATATGATATCAAAACTAACTTGGTTTAAAACTAACTAACTAGAAGTTTTGATATCGATGAGGCCTTTGTCCAGGAGTGGACGGAAATAGGTTGAGGAAGAAGAAGAAGAAGACGAACGCCTTAAGTTTATCTAATATCTGTTTTAGTATATGTATTTAAAAGAATTCTAGCAGAGGAAATATAATGCAACATAAATTGTGGAATACATCAATCTAACATTTATTTGTAGAGGTGATTTTGAATACATAACCCAAAACTAATTTGGTATAATGTGGAAGATAAGCGGGTTCCAACCTGTGTTATAATTAACATGTAATCAAAAGGTGCCGATATTATATACACAGAAGATAAAATCGCATTAAACACCAAGAGTACTTATTATGCAAGCAATAAAAAATGCAACCATTTTATTGAAACAAAAAATGCGTACGTAAATGACAAGACAGGTAGCTTGCCATGTTAGATTTGCTCACCCAACGGTGGCTCGTGATGATTGATTTCAATTTATAGTTTGATTTACGAGCGTGAATGTTACGATGTGTGTGACTCTAAAAGAACAACAAAGAATCTATTGGCTTGAGACCCAACACCACACCCGGTGTTGCAGCGGGAACTTGGAGGCATAGGACCAACCAACAGATCCGTACGATGACCCAGCAGCCCCTTATAACGAGCACTGTGAGAGCCGATCGCCTAGCATGGATTGGGCACGTATGCCGAGCCGAAGAGACCAGAGCAATCAAGACCATGTACGCGACTAGGCCGACTGGAGTAAGACCTCTAGGAAGGCCTAAGCAGCGCCTAATGGACAATGTTCTTGCTGGGAGCAAAAGGCGCACGATCGAGGAGCTTGGAGGAAAATAATCAAAGAGGCTAAAACTCTTCAAGAGTTGTATGGCCATAGGAAGTAATGTTACGATTTATGAATGTAGAGTCAGAACCAAACATTTCTTGAGAGTAGCATAAATTAGAACATAGCGACTTATTATGGGTAGAACCCTTAGAGATAGGATACCCAATGAAGAAATTCGCAAGTCCTGCATAATTGAAGACATAGTGAGATGGAGTAGGTAAAGAAGACGATTCTGAAGGGATCACATTGAGAGAATGGATCCAGCAAGAATTTCTAAGATCGTGATGCACGAGACTCCAGAGGGCCGTTTACCATCAGGACAACCACCAAAGAGATGGAGAGAAGGCTGGTCTTTTTCATCATAGGAAGAAAGTTGATATCCGCATAAACAGATCGCAAGATCTACAATCAGAAGAAGAAGAATAATAATGTAGAAGAAGCTAGAGAGTATAACAATTTTGTTTAATTACACTGAGGAAGGGCTTGTATCCCGAAACATGTTTGTTAAAAGTGTTGTGAAATCACTTTTGCTGCACTTTTAACCACATCGGGTGGTGGTCTAGGGGACAGAACGCTTGACTCCTGATTCAGGTGACATGGGTTCAAGCCATGATACGACCCGTTCTTTCATCATAATAATGAACTATATTTTGCCTATATTGAAGATTGTAAAATTAATTCTTATATCATTGATTTAAATCTATGGTATTTTTATAGAAAAAAATCCCAATGTTTTCAATAAGGTATTCAAATGTTATAAATTATATTCATAATCAGCCGTCTGTCATCCACTGCTGAATGTAGGCCTCTCCCAAAGCACGCTACCGCCCCCTATCCATTGGATAGGGGGCGGACATTATATGTTATTATATTATGTTTTGGACATATAGCCCGGAGAAATTAAAACAACCTTGAAAAGCTTATCATCATGGGCAAAGTGGAGGGAAGGCGATCACAGGGACGACCACCGAGCCGCTGGTCCGATCAAATCAGGGATCTGACTGGCCTCTCATTAACTGGAGACTGACGGGTGACAGTAGCGCATGGCGTGCCATGGTCAATGGTATACAGAATGGAAACGACCCTCAATCATGAGTAATGCGTTGAGAAGAATATTCAAATGTGAATCCACAACACAGAGTATAGACAAGCATAGAAAAAAATGGGTTTTTAAAAATACCACTCTCCACCTATGAGCAGACTATTGGCCTGAACATGGTCAAACACTGAGGCATACATGTTTGTTATTCGCTTGTTCCAACCACCTCAACAGCCAAAATTATTTGACGCAAACACTACAAGACTCGGTGAACAGGTGTTTGTGTATGATAGACGAAAAAAATCTATTATCTATCAGTCAGACTTAACCCGCTGTGGGTCTAATGGGGTAAAAAAGATTTAACTCACTCATTAGTGGACATAAACATTTTTTTCTGAGATGGTCAAACATTTTATCGAATCTGACAGAAAAGAAAGAATATTTTTAAATATAATTAACAACAGCAGTAAATTAAGCAAACTAGAATCATTGGTAATTCTCAAGTCGGTGAAATTGGAGGAAAACAACACTGCGAACGAAATATTCCACTTTCCTGCTTATCGGACTAACTACGCTCGGAGTGAAGCGGTGTACCGGACGTACGACATGTACAATAAGTGCTTTAATAACATCGAGGTGTTCCATCTTAATGAAAGTGATTTTTAAAAAATGATTGGAGCAACCCTTCGGGGCGAATGAAACAAGCTACTTTTTCTTTTCTTGTCTTTTTATTTTTTTTTACATTTTAAAATTATATTTCATCTTTAATTATTCATTATTACTAGTACTACTAGTTTCCTCTTTAACTTATCGAAGTGTTACTTTATTCTTCATATAATATATTTAACCTTAGTCAGTTACATAATATTTGTGGTAGCATGTAATTGGCCTTGTTTTGTTGTCTCTGTGTCTTTATATTCATACACTGTAATTGCTGTTGGTTACCCTCAATAATAATAATAAATAAAATAAAAATAATAAATAAAAAATAATAATAATAAAAATATAAAAATAAAAATTAACAATCAGTTTCCGCAATTTATAATTATTATTTTGTTGAATCGCTCTTTACATCATGACAGCATGAGCCAAATCGATGTAAAGGGTATTTATTATATCTGTCATAGTGATTCTCGTGACATGTGGTAGCTAATCTATCACCATTTTATTGTGACGTGAATTCTACACCAGACCAAAGACAATGTGAGAATCACACTGCCCTCGCCGGGAATCGAATCCGGAACCTTCGGGGTGGCAGTCAATGCACTTACCACTCGGCCACGAAGGTCGTCAACTCCTTTCTACTTTCTCCTTCTCCTTAATTACCCTTTCTACTTTAAGTCTTCCAAGCTCCCATTCTCAATAATAATCTGTATGTATATAAAGGACTAAGTTTGCAATAGTGTCACCAGTTTGTCGCTGGAAAAGATTCGAAACCGGGCGCTGTCGAAATAAAGATAAAAATGGAAGTAATTAAAAAACATTAACTAACTACCTAACTAACTAACCATCACGCCGTCTCCCCGAAGGGTTAGGCAGAAAGAATGGACTGACACACTTTTCTTTCCTGACATATTTCTCTCGCTTCCTCAACATTCAAACATGTCATGCACGCGCGTCAATTTCTCTGACTCCTTACATGGCCGACATTCAATATTTGATTTATTTGATCGTGCCACGTTTTCCTTGGTCTTCTTCTATTTCTAGTTCCATTTACATCGTTAAAATATAATTTTTTACCATTTTTTCTTCATTCATTTTTTCCATATGTCCAAACCATCTTAATGATCCTTTCATTATTTTGTTCATAACACCATCATCGCACCGCATTCACTAGTAAAAAAAAAGTTTTATTTCATTATTATATTAACTTTATAATAGTCACAATTAACTTTACAATAGTTAATTGTGACACGTAATGCGTTTGTACTGTTTTGCTGTTAAAATTATATTAGTTTTATCGTTTTTATAAAGAATTTTGACAGGTGTAAAAATAATTTTTTCATTTGTTCGAATGACAATTTGAATAATTTCTTCAATATTATTTTTAAGTTCTTGCTAGTTAAGTGCCTAATTACAGCTAATTTAAAAAACGGGTGGATACGTGTAACATAAATTAAACAAACACAAAAGTCCGGATCGTCCATGTCAACATGTGCAACATTGAAAAAAACATTATGTGCTAAATTAAAAAAAACTGTGGATTCGTGGAACATAAATTAAATAGACAATATGTGCACCATCTAAAAAGTACATTTTGTGTTAAATTATTTTTATTTTGTTATTTTCTTTTATATTATTTGTTTTAGATTTATTTTGTAGGTGTCGGACGATCGAAGTGTGCGCGGGAGATGCCTATTGGTGGCGATGAGGTTCGCAACCCATCACACAGCGTCTCCTTCGGGGCGAAAAGCGAAGGATGGAGTGCCGCATCAGTAAAAGTGTGACAGTTCATTCTTTCTGCCTACCCTTTCGGGGAGACGGCGTGATGGTTAGTTAGTTAGTTAGTTTATAAAGAATAAACATTTTTTTTAAATGTTCTACCACAAAGTGAATGCTTCATACGAAAATTTAAAGTTTTTTCTAATTTAACAGTTAATATTATAAACATTTTTTTAACTGGTCATAACATGGTTTGCAATATACCTGCCTAAATGCTCAGAGAATTTCAAACGGGTATGCACGGGCATACAAAACTTGCCTAATCAACACACAAAAATCACGTTTTGAAACAACGCTAGAGTAAAACTGCCATTAACTCATTGTGATGTGCGTTAAGAATGGTTAGAAATGATTTATTTACAGTGTATACGCGATGAAGTCACGGTCAAGTCTAATACCGTTGTGGCTTTAATCTTATTAATATGGGAATTCAATGGATTTTTGTATTACGTAATTCTGTAGATTATATTGGGTTATAAATAAATGTTACGAGCGTTTAATTAACATATAAATTCATTAAATGAAAGGTGTTGAATTGTAATATAAATTATCACATAAAATCAATAATATCTTGTTAACTTATAAAAATAATCTGTCATACATAAACTAACTAACTAACCATCACGCCGTCTCCCGAAGGGGTAAGCAGAAATAATGGATTGCCACACTTTTCTTTCCTGACATACTTCTCTCGCTTCATTTTCATTTCATTTTCATTTTAATTTATTTTGATAAAAATCACAAACATTACAGACATAAAATTCCAAATCGTTTGCAATTAGGTACATTATAAAAAGAGAAGCATTAAAAAAAATTAAGCTTAAGAATAAGAAAAAATCATAACATTGATATTGCATCCCTGAGGCAACTCACACTATCACGAAATATGTCGACCTCCAAGGCGATCCGATTAAGCAATAAGATTGCCCTACCCACAGGCATTACCATTGGCAGGTTGGTTCTGCAGCGTGGCAAATAAAACAATCTGTGCTGTCTTTGATCAGGGACAAATTGATCTGCATCACTCAGGACATCCGAGTTCTGTATACGGCCGCCAATCAGCTGAAAGAAGTGAACTCCCAAGTGAATGTTCCTCCTTCTCTCCAATGATGAGCTTAGCATACCTAGCAAGAATTCAGTCGGAACGAGCCACGGGTAATAACCGCGCTCCCTGAGGTAAAGAAAGCGCAGAAATTTTTTCTGCACTCGCTCCACCATCAGAGAATATCGGATCCCAGGCGGTGACCAAATCAAGTCAAATCAAATGTAATCAAATCAGTTTATTTCATCAACAGCCATTACACAATTATTTTTTAAGGCATCTATTGAGAACAGGTAAAATAATATATTGTGTATAGTATACTACCAGAAACGCATGAGAGATGGTTAAACATTTGGAAGACAGGACACTCTCCAGAATTAAGAGTATTTGCCTTCTGAACGTACTTTAAAAAAAAACATAAAATGAAAGACGTCGATCTCCGAGGAGACCGCGTTCGGCAGATAATTTGCTCTTCCCACCGGTGTCACCAGAGGCAGGTTGGTTCTGGCGGCCGGTAGGTAAAACAATCTATGCTGTCGCTGTCGGAGATATTTATCAGGGACAAAAAGCCGAACACCCTCCAGCACGGCCAAGTTCTAGAAACATTCATACATCGTGTCATGCACGCACGTCAATTTTTTCCGACTCCTCACTTGGCAGATATTTAATATTTATTTGATCGTGCCACATTTTCCTCGGTCTTCCTCTATTTTTAGTTCCATTTACATCGTTTGTCAAAACCATCTTAATGTTCCTTCTATTATTTGGTTCATAACACTTTAATTTGCACCGCATTCACTTCTTATATTTGTATTCGACACTCTATCATACTCAGATTTTCACACATTCTTCTAAGAGATATAATTTATAATGCTTTTATTCTACTCGCCTCCTTTTTGGCCAATTCCATGTTTCTTTTCCATACATAAGGGACGGTACAAGAACACAATTGTGCACTGCCATCTTCGCTTTTAAAAAAATAGAAATTAAATGTATGATTACAACAAATGATTACTTTTTTGCATGTTTTTAATTAGTCTATTATTATTAATTACCATTTTTAATGAACAGATTTCACAAGGCAAGAGGAGCTCTATGGATGATGGAGCTATAATATATACCATAGACAAATAAAATTTACGCGGTTTGGTCATTTTGCCCGCCTACTGCGAAATTGTCTATGGAAAACCGGTCCACGGTGAATTTCCTAGGTCATTCGCATATTCTAATGTTAAAAAAATTATATGCTCTATGCATCTGTCTATGTGCCTTCCAGAATTCGTTCATAATTATTTCACCGAAGGGGAGAAATAAAAAAAAAGTAATTATAATAATAAATGAAAAAATAATAATCAAAATAACAATAATAATAATAACAGTAATTGAAAGGAACAATTACACATAATATAAAGTCAAATTCATTAAAGACGATAAACATTATAAGGAAGCAGATTACATTAAAAAGAAAGGGGACAAAAGTGGAAAGCAGTATTAATTTTTGTTGTTAACTTACTAACTAACCATCGCGCCATTTCACCGAAAGGGTAGGTAGAGAGGATGGATCCTTCTGGCTTCCTCTGCATTCATACATTGTACCATGTACGCACGTCGATTATTCCGACTTCGAATGTGACCGCCTTTAAGTATTTGATTAATTTGGTCATGCCATGTTTTCCTCGGTCGTCCTCGGCTTCTTTTTCCACTCACGCTGCTTGTATACAAGTTTTGAACCATTCTACTCTCATCCATTCGTCCCATTTGTCCAAACCATCTCAGGGATCCTTTTTTAATTCTATCCATGATCAGCAGCCTTACATTTCTTTCTTAATTCATCAGACAGACGATTTCATTTATATTAATTACAATATTCTTACAGTGTTCTAGTATCGACACTTTTGTATGGAAGCGAAGCAAGGAACTGGCAAAAGAAGGATGAAAGTAGAATCAATGCAGTTGAGATGAAATCTCAAAATAAGAAAGTTGAGATTTTTGTAAAAATAAATCACATTCCCAATAATGAAATATGACATACCTTGAAATTCAGATGAAATCACCAGGTACGTATACATCATACGGTGAAATAAAAGTCTATTAAACTCAAAACAATTGTCAAAATACTTATTTACTTGAAAGTTTGGTTAAAAAATTAACGGCGTATCTATAGGCCTAATGGAACCGCAGTTCGATTGTGTCTGGTTTTGTACAAAAAAGGCAATGGTTAAAAAATTGTCTGCGATAAAAATTATCGTGACCTTTCCAACAATGTTTCTATTAGACAAAATAGTGATAGCCATAAGAGGTGAACCTACTTATGTATGCCGTAAGATTCATGTACAATTACATTTTATTTTATAAAACAAATCTATAAACTAACTAACCATCTCGCCGTTTCTCCGGAGGGGTAGGCAGAGAGGATGGACCGCCATACTTCTCTGTCCTGACATGACACGCTCGTCGATTTTTACGACTTCGAATATGATCGCCTTTCAGTATTTGAATAATTTTGTCATGCCATGCTTTCCTTGGTCTTCCACGGCATCTCTTTCCACTTACACTGTTTATATACAACATTTTAACCATTCTTCTTTCGTGTATTCATTCTATACTATATCGCACCGTGAGTGTAAATCCGACGTAAGTGCAAATATACAGTTTGGAGTTATGGGAGTTTTAAGATTTCATATTGCTTGGAAAAACTCTTTTTTTTTTTTAAATAAACCAATGATTTTCGGTTTATTGTAATATACCTATAAACCGAAAATCATTGTTTTATTACAAAAAAAAAAAAAAAAATTCCAAGCAACATGAAATCTTTAAACTCCCATATCTCCAAACTGTATATTTGCACTTACGTCGGTTTTACACTCACGGTGCGATATCTAAACCACCTCAGAGATCCATTTTTTAATTTTACATATGGTGCAATCAACTGCCTTACATTTCTTACTTATTTCGTCTTTCGGTATTCTATCATATATTGTTTTCCCGCCCATTCTTCTCAGTGATCTAATTTCTACGGCATTTATCCTACTTTCATTATTTTTTGCCAGCTCCAAGCTTCACTTCCACACATAAGGGTTGGCACTAGAACTCCATTATGTACTATCATATATGCTTTACACATCAAAAATCTTCTACAATAGGTTTTTGTAATTTTATTTTATAAAACAAATTTGATTAAGAATTGAACTCAAGTCTAACGCATAATGAACCAAGCGATTTATCTTTTAGGCCAGAGGTTCCCAAACATTTTTGCCGATTTATTCCATTTTGTGTAGACCCTCTGCTTTCCTAAAATAGATTTTATTTTCAGCCCAGAAAAAAAATTTGAAACCCGGAATTCGTTGTCGACCTTTTTATTTTTAGCTCATTGGGTAAAAATTGCGGGTCGAAACCTTTGGCGACCTTTTTTATTTTAGCTCATTTGGGAAAATCGTTAGTCCGATCTTTGCCGAATGAGCTAAAAAAAAGTTTCAATATTCGACTTCAATTTAGTTGAGCCATCTCGTGGACCCCAAATTACATCTCATGGACCCTAAATTTTTTTTTACAATTGTCGTAGACCCCGGGGGGTAAATATATCCCACTCTATCCCACAGCATTTCTTTTGGGAATGCTTGGGGCCAACTCTCTGCAGCTTCGAAGAGATGGGCATCTCATAACCCATTTCTTTAGATTACTCAGGGAATGTTTCGAAAACTCGGCCGTGCTGGAGGGTGTCCGGCTGTTTGTCCCTGATAAATATCTCCGACAGCGACAGCACAGATTGTTTTACCTACCGGCCGCCAGAACCAACCTGCCTCTGGTGACACCGGTGGGAATAGCAATTGATCTGCTGAACGCGGTCTCCTCGGAGATCGACGTCATTCATATTAGTGAAAGTACGTTCAGAAGGTTCTTAATTCTGAAGAGTATCCTGTCTTCCTAATGTTGAACCATCTCTCATGCGTTTCTGGTAGTATACTATACACAATATATTATTTTACCTGTTCTCAATAGATGCCTTAAAAATTAATTCTGTAATGTCTGTTGATGAAATAAACTGATTTGATTTGATTTGATTTGATTTGACAATAGAATATTTTGGGAATCACTGATTTAGGCTGTCGTATAAAATAAACGTATTGAAATTGGATCTATTTAATATAATGTCAATATTGTAGTAATTAGCAGAATAACTGTTTCTTTAATATAGACCGATAAAAAACATGGCATTATCATATAAAACACATATTAAAATGGTCCATGGTACGCTGTGTGAATAATGTGGGAGTTTATAAAAATGTAAGAATAGAAGAATAGTAATTCTTGTGCCAACCCTTATATATGGAAGTGAAGCTTGGAGCTGGCAAAATAAGGATGAAAGTAGAAAAAATGCAGTAGAAATGAGATCTCTAAGACGACTGTGTTGAAAATCTGCGTATGATAGAGTGTCGAATGAAAATATATATAATGAGTGAATGCGGTGCAAATGATAGTGTTATGAACAAAATAATGAAAGGATCATTAAGATGGTTTGGTCATATGGACAGAATGAATTAAAAAATAATGGTAAAAAAGTATATGTTAACGATGTAAATGCAACTAGAAATAGAGGAAGATCGAGGAAAACGTAGCCCGATCAAAAAAATTAAATATTGAATATCGGTTACGTGAGGAGTCGGAGAAATCGACGTGCGTGCATGACACAATGTATGAATGTTGAGGAGGCGAGAGAAATATGTCAGGAAAAAAGTGTGGCAGTCCATTCTTTCTGCCTGCCCCTTCGGAGAGACGGCGTGATTTTTAGTTTAATTTTTATTGTATGCAATAAGTATGACCTTGTGATGAACTTGTCAAAGTCTAAAGTTATGGTATTTGAAAAGGAAGAATGTATGACGGATTGCGGCATAAGTTGCGTATAAACGGTGCGAAAATAGAGCAAGTTACCGAATTTCTTTATCTAGGAAGCATGTTTACAAAATATGGAAGAATGGAGAAAGACATCGGAAGAAGGGTGTGAGCTGGAAACAAAATAAATGGTACACTCAAAGTCATTAGCGCAAATAGAAATATATCGACTGAAGCAAAGATGGCAGTGCACAATGCAGTTCTAGTTCCGTCCCGATGTATGGAAGTGAAGCTTGGAGTTGGCAGAAGAAGGATGAAAGTAGGATAAATGCCGTAGAAATTAAGTCAATAAGAAGAATGTGCGGAAAAACAATGTACAATATACCTGTATGATAGAATATCTAATGATGGATTAAGAAAATAATGTAAGGCGGATGAATGCGTATTAAATAAAATTAAGAAAGGGTCACTAAGGTGGTTTGGACATATGGAACGAATGGACGAGGGAAGAATGGTAAAAAATATATATACAAGTAGTGCGAATGGAAAAAAAAGTCGAGGAAGGCCAAGAACGATATGGCATGACCAAATTAATCAATTACTGAAAGGCAATGTTCGAAGTAGAAACAATCGACGAGCGTGCATGTCACGATGTGTGAATGTAGAAGATAAGCGAGAGTTATGTCAGGATGGGACGGTCGGTCTAAGATCGAGGTCGACAGCCGTATACATCAGGCAAGGCTTGCATTTAATAAAAGGTCGATAATAATATAATCAAATAATACAGATCTAAAACTGAGAATACTCCTCCTCATCAAGACCAATGTATGGAGTATCTTGATGTACGGCGGCGAGACATGGTGCCTATCCGAAAGAGATAAGCGGAGACTGGAGGATTTTGAGATGTGGTCCTATAGAAGACTATTAGGAATTTCCTGGAGAAACCACATCACGAATGAGGAAATTCTTCAAGGAATCGAAGGAGGAAGGCACCTGCTCAGGACCTTGTCCGAAAGGCGTGCAAGATGGATCGGCCATGTAAATCGTCAAGAAGGTCTCTTGCATGCCATAATGGAGGGTATGACCGAGGGGACAAACTCTAGGGAACGCCCTGTTGGTGGACGTGCGCTGCTCATCATATGCAGATTTCAAAAGATCCGCACAAGACAGGGAAGAATGGAAGAGAAGAATAGAAGAAATTGCTCCAAACCAATCCCAGGATTGAAACTTTCTAACTAACTAACTATGTCAGGATAGAACAATGTGGCGATCCATCCTCTATGCCTACCCTTCCGCGAAATGGCGTGATGGTTAGTTGAATTTTTAAAATATTTTTTATAGCTCATAATAATATTTGATCACTTGTTTAGAAATGCATGAAAATGTATGTAAGAAGGAAGTCGATATACGAAACAGTGTATTCAGCCTACACACACAAAATATGCCTTAGTAGTGCGAATCATAATGTTTATACAAATAAATTTGGCTAGACACAAAATCATCTGTCTGCATTTTGTCAACATGCAAAAATTTATGTAAAAAAGTCTTATCAATAATACATAATAACAGTTTTAGTACCTATAATTGATTATACCTTTTTATAAATGCCTTAAAAAATGCTCAAACGCGTTTTGTTTCCTGAGGATCGCGTCTAAGAAAATTAACACATTGACACAACCAATACATTGATGACCTATGCACATCTGTATGTGTGAAGTTCAGTTTTTTAGTTCTAGTTTATGACAATCGATTAAAATATATATTGGAGAATGTGTAATAGAATTGCTGATTTTTTATAATAAAAAAACGACCGGTTTCACAAGCCTAACTGGTCTAGTCATTATGCAAAATGCGCACATCTATTTATATAAATAAAAGCCAAAGTGTGTTATTGTGAAGACCATTTACTCGGCAAATAGGTAACAGATCGAGCTGATACTTTCAGGATTGATTAAATGGAACCCGGCGGTGGTTATAGGCATACTTTGTTATGAATCGAGCTCCAATTAACTTTATAAACTAATTAATTAATTGATAATTTCCGTAGTACAGGCGAATATAGACCTTAATAATCGAGTCCAATTTTTAGAGTTCATATTCGCTTGGCATAGCCAGGTAGCGATTTAGCCGCTTCGTTTGTTTTTATTAAAAATAAATTATCAGAAATAAATAAAAACGTGCCCCTAGTTCAAATAACGGTCTAAGCATTTGTAGTAACTGGTCGAATAGTTTAGATTAGTTTCTGGTTGTTTTTTTAAATTTTTTTGTTGAGATTATAAACTCATAGAACAACAAAGATGTAAACCTCCATACTAGATAATTTATGAAAATGAAAACATTTGCATTCCTCAGAGGATTCCCAAGATCGTGATACGAGAGACTTCAGAGGGCCTTCGACCGCCAGGACGACCGTTTAAGTGATGAAGAGAAAGCTATACGTTTTCGTCACAGGACGAAATTTGATATCCTTCGTAAACAGATTGCAAGATCTACACTAAGAAGAAGTAGATGAAGAAATTATTTGTTATCTAGAAGTTTCCTTATATTTCATAGGATCAAATGACATAATCAAAGGACATTATGAAAGCTGTATCTTCCAGTTGGGCACCAGGACAAGATTTTTGCAGTTGTGTTCTCAGAGAGCGTTATAAATATATTGGTCACAAGCCCGGAAACACCAGGTCAAGCTTAAAAAGCTCATAATAATGCGTAGAGGAAAAGTTGCGGGCAATCGATCACAAAGACGCCCACGGAGCCGCCGGTCCGATCAAATCAGAGCGCTGACTGGACCCACGAAAGCTGCAGCCTGAATATTGACTGACTGGCTGTTATTTTGTCCCTGATATATATCTCCGACAGCGACAGCACAGATTG